>CAJHQP010007986.1:0-29297 GCA_905132765.1 Moricandia arvensis
AAAGCTTAAGGCAATAAGGGGATAAGGTTTCAACGGATAGAAGACTAAGCGTGTGAAGTCAAGGCTCGTTTAGGCGCCTAATTTGAATACTTGGACCAGAAGCTTCACACGCGAGATGCCAAAGGAATCTTGACCAGATGCTCTTCCTTTCTTAGCCACATGAGCCAGCCTGTCCACAGCTCTTCCTTTGGTCTTCCTTATCCGCGAACCAAGCTTGAGTCGGGGTGGTAAATGGTAAATGTAACTTTTGGTCGAGTTACATTTACCTCGGGTAACTTTCGACCAAGTTCACCCGGGTAACTTTTGTACGGCCTTGTACGGCCAAACTGTACGTACATGTACGGACACCCCAACTCCAAACCTTCTCCAATCCTCTAGTCTTTCTTTATCAAGTGAACCCCTGTTGTTCAACAGGCAGTGACCAGTAGATGGATCTTTACTATAAAATACTTGGCGAATGGAAAGATTGATAGAAAGAAAACCAGGTTGGTTGCAAGGGGCTTCACCCAAAACTATGGAGAAGATTATATGAATACCTTTGCACCAGTTGCAAAGCTTCACACTATTAGGATCATCCTATCTCTTGCGGTTAATCTTGAGTGGGGTCTATGGCAAATGGATGTGAAGAATGCTTTTCTTCAAGGAGAACTTGAAGATGAGGTCTATATGCACCCTCCACCAGGCCTGGAATACTTAGTGAAGAAAGGAAATGTGCTCCGGCTCAAGAAGGCAATCTATAGTCTTAAGCAATCTCCTAGAGCATGGTACAACAAGCTGATCACCACTCTCAATGGCAAAGGGTTCAAGAAATCTGAACTAGATCATACCTTGTTCACTCTCCCGACCACATCAGGTATAGTTGTCCTTGTTGTGCATGTTGATGATATCATCATCACAGGAAGTGACAAGGCAGGTATTCAATCCACTAAAGACTTCCTTAAATCTGTGTTTGAAATTAAAGACTTGGGAGAGATGAAATACTTTCTTGGTATAGAGATATGTAGATCCAAGGAAGGTTTGTTTCTGTCCCAAAGAAAGTATACACTTGATCTCTTGAAAGATGCAGGGAAACATGGAGGGAAGACAGCAAAGATGCCACTAGAGGATGGGTACAAGGTTCCTCGTGAGGGGGAGATTGAAGACAACCGGCCATTCCATGATTCTAAGCTTTATAGAAAGCTTGTTGGTAAGTTGATCTATCTTACCATTGTCCGACCTGATATATGTTTTGCTGTGAATCAGGTGAGTCAACACATGCAAGTCCCAAAGGAACATCATTGGCACATGGGTGAGAGGATCCTGATGTATCTAAATGGATCACCAAACCTTAGAGTATGGATGGGATGCTATAAGAGCACATAAGTGGTGGGCTATTGTGATGCGGATTGGGCAGGAGATAGGCTGGACAGGAAGTCAACCACTGGATATTGTACCTGTTGAAATAAATAAAGGGATGACCAGAAGAAGAAGATGGTTGATGATCCAAGGATAAGTTAATCAAGAGAAGCCAATCTGGTTCTGTTTGTACAGACTTGGATCACAAGCAATCTACTATGACCTAACTTGCCTTTGGAGGCAAGGTACCTATGGGAACACGAGCTGAGGGTCTCCAGAAGCTAAGGAAACCGTTGGTAGAGGGTTTGACCAGATTCAAATTCAAATATGGAAGAAAGTCACATGTTAAGCTTAAGGAGAGAGCTGTTGCTGGCCTGTCACTTTCACTCATCAGACCCGGTCACTATCTCTCTCCTGTCCCTTTCTCCTCCTCCGGACGTGCCTCCCCTTGGCTGTATCCCCTTTGGCCTCTTCTCATCCCTACAGAATTATTTGTTTATATTTCCTTGTTTTGGTAATTGTTTATTGTAAGTGATTGTCTATTTAAAGACCTTCACCCTCTCTTGTAACACTAACCTGAATCAATACAAGTTTCTCTCTCTAAATTCGTGTGTCTCTCTCTCTCTTTCTTGTGTCTAAACAGTATTCACAATGTAAGGAGTTAAGCATTATGGTTTAGAGGCTGCCTTAACTCTATCTCTCTTAAGGCAGCCTAATACTTGTAAAACTCACTCTAAACTCTTCTTTATCTACTTCTTAAACTCTAGATTACTGATTCTAAATCCTCTTCATCTTAGGTACACAAACTCAAAGTGTTGTGTTACTTCAGAAGGATAGATTCAAACTAGAGATTCTTTGCCACACATAACCAGTTTGCTGTCTAGGATCTTGGTTATAGTGTAGGCTGTTTAAGAGGATTCAACCACCAGTTGGTTGTCTCTTCCTTTGAATGGTGAGTTCATGTTGTATGGTTGAAGAGGATTCAGTTACAAGTTAACTGAATACTCTCTTGACATGAGACAAACACTCATGAATTCCAACAGTACCTTCATAGGTGGGAACCTAGTTACCTGGAAGAGCAAGAACCAGAAGGTGGTCTCTTGTTCCAGTGCTGAAGCTGAGTATAGGGCAATGTTGAAGCTTACAAACGAGCTGGTGTGGATCAAAGGCATCTTGAAGCATGTGGAGGTTGATCAGTCTACACCAATGACTATGCATTGTGATAATCAAGCAGCAATCCATATAGCTTCCAACTCAGTCTTCCATGAAAGAACCAAGCACATTGAGGTCGATTGACACAAGGTGAGACAGATGATTGGGTTGGGTGTGATCTTGCCGTACTACACAAGGAGTGAGGATCAATTGGCGGATGCTTTTACAAAGGCTGCTAGACAAAAGACAATGGAGTCCATCCATGTGAGGTTGGGACTCATTGATCTAACCCAACTTAGCTAATCCCCTGTTATGGGTTCTCTACTCTTTTTCCCTCATCAAAGGGTTTTATCCCAACAAGGGTTTTCTCTTTGGTGAGGTTTTAAATGAGGGAGATCCCATAGCCTTCCAAGCTTGACTTGTTCCACATGGTCAAGCTTGAGGGGGAGTGTTAAGTTGTGGTATCCACTTTGGGGTTGATTAGAAAGAAGAGAGGAGAAGGGTTTGGGTCGACCTTGTCCGTACAAGGCCGTACAGGCCGTACAAAGCCGTACAGGCCGTAAAAGGTCGACCAAAAGCATTGGACCAGTTTTTACCATTCGGGTAAAACCAAAGTTACCCGACTGCTTTACTTGGGAGGTAACCTTATCCACCCGTTGGAAAGGAAGTAGAGAGCCGCTTGGACAGGCTAGCAAGAGCTGGAAGGATCAGCATCTTGTCAAAGATGCTGATGCCATTTACTTGGCCTGGAAGCCTCGGTTTGAATTAGGTGCACCTTTTCTCCTTTGCTTTATGAAAACCCTTGTAAATCTCTTTATATAAGCAAACCCCGAGTGGATGAATAAAATATACAGTTCTCTCTAAACTTTCGAGTCTCATAATGTTCTTCATAGTCTTTCATAAATCTTCTTAGTTCTTAGTCTAAATCGAGTCTTTCTTTCATCAAATCGGTTTCTAGTCTTGTTCTGGTTACTTATTCATCTAAGATCTTAAAAGATCTTACAGCTTCTGCATCATCTTAGGACTGACCCTCATTTACCACTGATTCCTCTTGATCTTGTTGCTCAGTTTAGCCATGAATTCTTGCTGAGTTTTCTGGTTGTGTTGGCTCAGCAGTATTGTCCCCCACATGGTCAAGGTGAGGAACCACCTGAACCTCAACTTCATCATTGCTGGAACCAGTTTCAGCCTCCACCCTTTTTGATGCGTCCCTAGGATGCTCTTTGGTTGATGAGGATGGATAGTTCCTTGCAAGAACGAATCAGAGACTCAAATTCTTCAAGGGTTGTGGATCGATTGGTGACACAAGAGGGATGGATGATCTCTTGATACTCCTACATGAACAAGTTGGATAAGACACACCAACTTAGACACCCTTAGGTCTCTGGATATTACACACCAGAAGAACCCGACACCTTTCTAGAGAGAGAGCCGTCAAGAGAGAAAAGAAACTCGATGTTTATTGATTGCCTGAGTACAATAGGGTTAGGAGAACACCTTAAATAAAAGGAAACCAGAGAACAGGCTCTCTAGGGTTTCGAAAATAGTAAAAAGGAAAAACTATAGTTTAAAATAAACATAAGCTTAAAATGTAATACTTCTGCTAGTCTTGGGCCGAGATAGAGCCTAAGTGATGTGTACGACAAGTTGTGGCCTCGCTAAAAGCCTTCCTCCGAAAAACCTAGTGGGACAAAACCAAAAGCAAGGAAAAGAGCACGCACCAAATGTCTTGCCTAGACACTAACTCAGCTTGATGTAGAGATGGCTTGAATGTGTTGAACAGAGGTCTTAATATGATAGAGGAAGGCTTATGAAGAGGAGAGGAAATGGTTTGGAGCTGTCCGTACATGTCCGTACAACTAGGCCGTACAGGCCGTACTACTTGGCCGTACAAGTGGGCAATGCAATTTACCTTGGACGAGAAAAGTTACCCTGGTAAGAGTAACTCGACCCAGAGTTACTCTTACTAGTTACCAAGTGGATCAAGCTTGACTGATGAGCGCGTTTGACAGGCTGGCTCGTGCTGGAAGAGCATCTGGTCAAGATGCCAAAGGAATCTCGCGTGTGAAGCTCTCCAGCCACAAGTTTGAATTAGGCGCGCCTAGACCGGTTGACTCCACATGCTTGGCGAGAAAACTTATCCTAAACCTTATCTTTTATCCGTTGTAAACCCTTGCTTCCTCTCCTATATATTTGTAACCTCTGTTCATTAATAAAAAACACGAAACTTTCAGTCTCTTCTCTTAGTCTCTCTCAATGGTTTCTAGTCTTTCTCGTCGAATCTCTGCTTCTTCAGTCTAAATCTCTCTCTCAGTCTCTTATTCTCATCCTAATCTCTCATTCTCTATCAATCTTTCATGGTATCAGAGCCTGGTTCACTCGAATCTGGGTTCATTTGATCTGTTCTTGCTCAAAGTCTTAACCTTTCCGTTCATAAAGTGAAAGGTTCAATCTTTTTGATTCAAAATGGAGAGTATGAAGACTACTGTCATTCCGGTTACTCTCAAAGGTGGAAACTACCCTCTTTGGTCTCGTGTGGTGAAGACAGCCGTGGGAAGTCAGTGTTGGGATTCATGAGTGTTTGTCTCATGTGAAGAGAGTATTCAGTTAACTTGTAACTGTATCCTCTTCAACCATACAATAGGAACTCACCATTTAAGGGAAGAGACAGCCAACTTGTGATTGAATCCTCATACACAGCTTACTATATAACCAAAAATCCTAGACAGTAAACTGGTTTTGTGAAGCAGAAACTCTCTAGTATGAATCTAATCCTTGAGAAGTAACACAACACTTAGAGTTTGTGTACTTAAGATGAAGAGGATTTTAGAATCAGTAACCTAGAGATTAAGAGGAGATAAAGAAGAGTTTAGAGTGTGTTTGCCAAGTATTAGGCTACCTTAAGAGAGATAGAGTTAAGGCAGCCTCTAAACCCTAATGCTTAACTCCTTACTGTTGGAATTTCACCAGAGAATACAGATCTGTGTTTCTGTGTGTGAAGAAGATGATGAACAGTGGTATTTGTAGCAGAGAAAACTCGAAATGAAGAAGAGAGTGAATCTGGTTTCTGGTAGTGTTTACTTGAACCAGAAACAGAGATTAAAGAGAATAACAGAGAATAAGGAGAGATTTGAAAGAGTATGAGTGAGATTCGTGTAACCAAGAGAATAGAGAGTTTTAGTATAGAGTTTAGAGAGTGTAGAGTAACCAGAGAATGGTGAAGAAGAAGGGGAACTCCCCCATTCAGCTTGTTTATTACAAATCGCCAAAGAGAACAATATATAGGCATTACAGGTTTCTTAACATAAACCTAAATCTAATGGCTGATAAATAACTTGAAGAATGGATGGCTAGGATGAAGGACGAGTTTGAATCTGTTCAAAGAGAAGGAAGGCTTGTGATTGGCTGTCCATAGGCTCCTCTGAATCTGGACACTTCTCTGGCCAGATACATAGTCACTAAGCTTCTTCCTTTTCCAGCAAATGGCGCCAACTCTCATTTTGAACTGATTCGCATGTAGGCAAGTGATATAGTCAACTATATCACTTGCCTATGTACACAGATGTTCTTCTTTCTCTTGATGTCAATACTTTGCCTCCATCTCATCTCTCTCTTTTGTTCATTTCTTCTCTTCAAGTTAACACTCCCCCTCAAGCTTGACTTTAGTGATCCTAAGTCAAGCTTGGAACCTTGAAGTCACTCCTCATTAAAAAACCTTATGAGAGAAAACCCTCCTTAGGGATAAAACCCTCATAAGGAAAAGAGTAAGCTCCTTCAAGGCCTAGGGATTGGCCAATGAGTTCTTTGTGTCTCAACCAGTGTGGTGAACACAAAGAACTCTGGATCAGGGCCCTCACTGTGGTGCAAGCTAATCCGACTTGGATTGCTCACCACTTACACTTGAGCTCTTCTAGCTCATCTTCACACTGATCTTGGTCTCTCCCCCTTTCACCCAACCTCTTGTTGGGTTAAGTGCTCGGATTACCAGATACAACCTCCATTGAGTACCATATTTATTCTCAGCCTTGGTTGCTTCTTCTTCTTGAATAACCACCAAGGACTCCATCTTCACAGATCATTGAAGCTTCTCAACACTCCCCCTCAAGCTTGACCATGTGGAACAAGTCCAGCTTGGAAGGATTGCTTCATGATCTTGATCAACAAACCACTGCACACTCTCTTCTTGAACTCGCCATCTTGAATGGAATGCTGGTAGATGCTTCAGTCTTCTCTTCAACCACCTCCCTTAAGAAGCCGCATTGATAGAGTAACCTTCTTCTTCACACAGACAAGAGTGCTCTGAACACTCTCTTGTATAGCCTTGCCAATGACTAAACCCGGATGGCTTCATCTTCTCTTCTTGGTGCAATGGTGAGGAGGAACACCGGGTCTTGAACTTAGGATCATCAGGTAGCTCACTTAAGTCCCCACCTCAAGCTTGAATTGAGTTTAGGTTCAAGCTTGAAAGTGAGCCTCAATGAGCAGCCAAACCAGGAGCACACCACCCCAACAGCTGCGCTTAAATCACTGGTCCACCTCCATGTCTTCAGCTCCAAGTACCCTCAGGTCACCGGCCTTCTCAAGCTTCAGTGATGACCTTCTCTTTCTTGTGTGCATCTTGAACCAGGAGCTCAACAACCTTCATGGTCTGCGCTTCTTATAACCGGTTCTTCTCTCCATGGTCAGGAATATACATTGTGTGTAGGCTCTGGATTTACAGGAATTTACATCACGTGTAGGCTCTGAACAGCATGGGCAATGTCTTCTTCTTTGTTCCGGATTGATGCTGAACAAGTGACACTCTTTGTGACCCTGAAACAACACTCAAACTCCAAACAAGATAAGACACATTTGCATTGGGATCAAACCTTGACTAATCATCAAGTTTGATCACCAATGTCACAAGCTTTGCACTTAGACAGTATCTTATTGTCTTAAGATCCATCTAATGCAAGCAATTAGGTAAACAATTCCTGCCTTAAACGACCCTTAGACTCAAGTCTAGGTGTCTCAACCTTAAGGCAGTAACAATGACAATAGAATGCAACAGCCTTAACCTATTCTTTTCATGAATGCAAGCTGGATTAGACATAATTATCTATCATCCTAGCAACACAACCATTTAGAGCAGAGACTAAGCAACATTATCATTTACAAATACCAGACCCAAGAGCTTTACTTTAATCAGTTTCTATTCATGTATGCAAGCAGATTCAGAACAAATTATCTAATATCATTTCAAGCAACATTTAGAACTGGAGTAAGCACTTTAAAACTTAATCAATCAAACGAGTCTCTTCTAAAACAACCTGGGACAGATTCTAAACAATCACATCTAGCAATCTTTAAACAAATCCTCAGGTTCCAGACACATCACACACACACACATTCAGTTCAATATACTCAAGCTTTATACAAAAGGAAAGAGCTTTCTTACAGCCAAGGATCATTGTATGAATCCTTGATTCCATTGGACAGAATCTGAGTTGTTGGCGTGCACTCCAACTTCTCCATCTTCCATGGACCTTTCCTTTTGGACTCTTCATGCCTAAAGTCCCCACCTTTCTTCATATTTTGGTCGTCACCACCAGTAACAAGGTGAAAGCTTTCACCTTTCTTCCTGGTCTTTGAATAAGAACAAGCCTGGACTGTTTTGATGAAGAGGGTAGCTAATCCACTCCATAAATTCTGGATCCACGGCCTTCCCTTCTTCTGGACGGTATGAGAAAGCATGAGTCTTCAAGAACAGCTTTCTGGGCTTTCCAGATGAACACCTTCATGTAGAGGTTGAACTTGCTGGAAAGGAAGCTTCTTTCTGGGTTTTAATGGCATGAGAGCAAGCCTTGATCTTTGCGGAAGCTAGGAACCAAGTTCAGATGAACTTGGCTCTGATACCATGTTGGAATTTCACCAGAGAATACAGATCTGTGTTTCTGTGTGTGAAGAAGATGATGAACAGTGGTATTTGTAGCAGAGAAAACTCGAAATGAAGAAGAGAGTGAATCTGGTTTCTGGTAGTGTTTACTTGAACCAGAAACAGAGATTAAAGAGAATAACAGAGAATAAGGAGAGATTTGAAAGAGTATGAGTGAGATTCGTGTAACCAAGAGAATAGAGAGTTTTAGTATAGAGTTTAGAGAGTGTAGAGTAACCAGAGAATGGTGAAGAAGAAGGGGAACTCCCCCATTCAGCTTGTTTATTACAAATCGCCAAAGAGAACAATATATAGGCATTACAGGTTTCTTAACATAAACCTAAATCTAATGGCTGATAAATAACTTGAAGAATGGATGGCTAGGATGAAGGACGAGTTTGAATCTGTTCAAAGAGAAGGAAGGCTTGTGATTGGCTGTCCATAGGCTCCTTTGAATCTGGACACTTCTCTGGCCAGATACATAGTCACTAAGCTTCTTCCTTTTCCAGCAAATGGCGCCAACTCTCATTTTGAACTGATTCGCATGTAGGCAAGTGATATAGTCAACTATATCACTTGCCTATGTACACAGATGTTCTTCTTTTCTCTTGATGTCAATACTTTGCCTCCATCTCATCTCTCTCTTTTGTTCATTTCTTCTCTTCAAGTTAACACTTACATTGTGAATATTGTTTAGACACAAGCAAGAGAGAGAGAGAGACGAGCTTAGAGAGAGATAAACTTGTCTATTGATTCTGGTAAGTGTTATAAGAGAGGGTGAAGGTCTTTAAATAGACAACCACTTACAATAAACAATTACTAAAACAAGGAAATATAAAAAAATAATTTTGTAGGGATGAGAAGAGGCCAAAGGGGATACTACAGCCAAGGGGAGGCACGTCCTGTTGGAACTCATGAGTGTTTGTCTCATGTCAAGAGAGTATTCAGTTAACTTGTAACTGAATCCTCTTCAACCATACAACAGGAACTCACCATTTAAAGGAAGAGACAACCAACTGGTGGTTGAATCCTCTTACACAGCCTACACTATAACCAAGATCCTAGACAACAAACTGGTTATGTGTGGCAAAGAATCTCTAGTTTGAATCTAATCCTTGAGAATTGACACAACACTTTCAGTTTGTTCACTTAAGGAGAATGAGAAAATAGATTCAGTAATCTAGAGCGTAAGAAGAGATAAAGAAGAGTTTATAGTGAGTTTTACAAGTATTATGCTGCCCTAAGAGAGAAAGAGGTAAGGCAGCCTCTAAACCATAATGCTTAACTCCTCACATTGTGAATGTTGTTTAGACACAAGAAAGAGAGAGAGAGACACACACGAATTTAGAGAGAGAAACTTGTATTGATTCAGGTTAGTGTTACAAGAGAGGGTGAAGGTCTTTAAATAGACAATCACTTACAATAAACAATTACTAAAACAAGGAAATATAAACAAATAACTCTGTAGGGATGAGAAGAGGCCAAAGGGGATACAGCCAAGGGGAGGCACGTCCAGAGGAGGAGAAAGGGACAGGAGAGAGATAATGACCAGGTCTGATGAGTGAAAGTGGCAGGCCAGCAACAGCTATCTCCTTAAGCTTAACATGTGACTTTCTTTCATATTTGAATTTGAATCTGGTCAATCCCCCTACCAAAGGTTTCTTTAGCTTCTGGAGACCCTCAGCTCGTGTTCCCATCAGTACCTTGTCTCCCAAGGCAAGTTAGGTCATAGTAGATTGCTTGTGATCCAAGTCTGTACAAACAAAACCAGATTGGCTTCTCTTGATGAACTTATCCTTGGATCATCAACCATCTTCTTCTTCTGGTCATCCCTTTATTTATTTCAACACGTCCAGAGGAGGAGAAAGGACAGGAGAGAGATAGTGACCAGGTCTGATGAGTGAAAGTGACAGGCCAGCAACATCTCTCTCCTTAAGCTTAACATGTGACTTTCTTAAATATTTGAATTTGAATCTGGTCAAACCCTCTACCAACGGTTTCCTTAGCTTCTGGAGACACTCAGCTCGTGTTCCCATCAGTACCTTGCCTCCCAAGGTAAGTTAGGTCATAGTAGATTTCTTGTGATCCAAGTCTGTACAAACAGAACCAGATTGGCTTCTCTTGATGAACATATCCTTGGATCATCAACCATATTCTTCTTCTGGTCATCCCTTTATTTATTTCAACACTCCCCCTCAAGCTTGACCATAGGAGATCCTTGGACAAGCTTGGAACTGACAGCACTTGCCTCGTTAAAAACCTAAGTGTGGAAAACCTCTTGGGATAAAACCATCACTTAGGGGAAAAGAGTGCAACTACCCTCAGCCTAGGGATTGGCCAGTGAGCCTAAGGAGCTTAAGATTATTTTCATGGACTCCTTAGACTCTGGATCATGGCCTTTGTTCAATGGCAAGCAGGCACCAATGCCTTCCTTGCTTCACACTCATCACACCTATGAGCTTCTTATTGTGGTCAGAGCTTGTCTCCCCCTTTCTTTTGGCTTCTTGTCTTCGTCATGGGTTGAATCCAGGTCTGCCTTGTTCATGAGCTCAATAGGTACCCGATTCAAACAATGCACAAACACATGCATCAATTCTCAAGGGGCAAACCTATTCAATCATAAGAATGAATATAGATTTAGGTACTTCCCTTGCATAATTTTCTGAAGAATGGACATTGGCTTCTCATATTTAACACCCCTCCTCGAGCTTGACCTGAGAATGAGAGTATGTGGTCAAGCTTGGAATATGAGAGCCAGTGATGATCACCAATGCCTTGAGACCACAGCCCTCTTGGCTTGAATTGTGGCCTTTTCTCTTGAGTGTACTTCCTGTCCACCCTCTTGGCATCAGGTAAGTCACTTCTAAGAAATCTCTCCACTGCTCCATTCATCCGCTCAACAATATTGGGAGTTAATGGACACAATCAGTGCCCAAAGTGTTGATGGGCAGTGGGCAATCTCCATGGTCAGGAATATACATCATGTGTAGGCTCTGAACAACATGGTCAACCTGTCAAACAAATAACTAGACACATGCATCAGTAGACAAACAAGAGACCAGAACATGGGTTTTCACCAAATCTGATCTTTAAAACACATTTAGAACAAGTACAACAAGAAATGGACAAATATCGTCATGATTCTATACCAGAAACTCTATCTGAATCCTAATCATCAAGACTAAGCATTCAGGCAACAACACAATCAATTTTCCTAAGGACAGAAGCAAGAATATTCTTTCAAAGACATAACTTCAAGACAGTTTAACAACCTTAGGCAGATTCTAAACAAGATTGTGAGAATAGAGATTTAAGTAACCAGAGAGTATAAGTAACCAGAGTATAAGTAGAGAGTAGAGAATGATGTAACCAGAGTATTAGTAGCCAGAAAATGGAAGAATGATGGAGAATAAGTAACCTGGAGAATTAGAGAATGAGAGAATAGAGAATATAGAATAGAGAATTGCTCAAGAGTTCTAATGGACAGAGTTTTACTTTGTTTTCTTGAGTTTTGCGGAAGCATAAACAGCCAGGAGCATCCAATACTCATCAAGAGTTTGGTGCTTTATTAGCTGAAACACAATGGACCATTGAACAATTAATTTGCTCACTGATCTTAGACATGTGCCACTGGAATAACTCATGAACAGATGTTTTCCAGGGCTTGCAACAAAAGAACCAACAGAATAACACATGAACAAGTGTTTTCTGTGGCTTAGACAACAATGAATCCAATGGATCAAAACAGTTTGTCCACTGGTCAAAGAGATGCTCCATTAAGAGAAAGCTATTATCCAATGGATAAAGCATAATGGTGAAGCATTTTTGAAATCTTTTTCTTCCTCAAGCTTGATTCAATATACTAACAAATACTGACCAAGCTAACACAATATCAGAGTGGGAGAGAAAGGATTTATTTAAACAAAACAGAGATAAAAGAGGTGAGTTTATTCCCAAAGAAGAGCAACAAAGCTCTGATACCATGTTGGAACTCATGAGTGTTTGTCTCATGTCAAGAGAGTATTCAGTTAACTTGTAACTGAATCCTCTTCAACCATACAACAGGAACTCACCATTTAAAGGAAGAGACAACCAACTGGTGGTTGAATCCTCTTACACAGCCTACACTATAACCAAGATCCTAGACAGCAAACTGGTTATGTGTGGCAAAGAATCTCTAGTTTGAATCTAATCCTTGAGAAGTGACACAACACTTTCAGTTTGTTCACTTAAGGAGAATGAGAAATAGATTCAGTAATCTAGAGCGTAAGAAGAGATAAAGAAGAGTTTAGAGTGAGTTTTACAAGTATTAGGCTGCCTTAAGAGAGAAAGAGGTAAGGCAGCCACTAAACCATAATGCTTAACTCCTCACATTGTGAATGTTGTTTAGACACAAGAAAGAGAGAGAGAGACACACACGAATTTAGAAAGAGAAACTTGTATTGATTCAGGTTAGTGTTACAAGAGAGGGTGAAGGTCTTTAAATAGACAATCACTTACAATAAAAATTACTAAAACAAGGAAATATAAACAAATAATTCTGTAGCGATGAGAAGAGGCCAAAGGGGATACAGCCAAGGGGAGGCACGTCCAGAGGAGGAGAAAGGGACAGGAGAGAGATAATGACCAGGTCTGATGAGTGAAAGTGACAGGCCAGCAACAGCTCTCTCCTTAAGCTTAACATGTGACTTTCTTTCATATTTGAATTTGAATCTGGTCAAACCCTCTACCAAAGGTTTCCTTAGCTTCTGGAGACCCTCAGCTCGTGTTCCCATCAGTACCTTGTCTCCCAAGGCAAGTTAGGTCATAGTAGATTGCTTGTGATCCAAGTCTGTACAAACAAAACCAGATTGGCTTCTCTTGATGAACTTATCCTTGGATCATCAACCATCTTCTTCTTCTGGTCATCCCTTTATTTATTTCAACACGTCCAGAGGAGGAGAAAGGGACAGGAGAGAGATAGTGACCAGGTCTGATGAGTGAAAGTGACAGGCCAGCAACATCTCTCTCCTTAAGCTTAACATGTGACTTTCTTCCATATTTGAATTTGAATCTGGTCAATCCCTCTACCAACGGTTTCCTTAGCTTCTGGAGACCCTCAGCTCGTGTTCCCATCAGTACCTTGCCTCCCAAGGTTAGTTAGGTCATAGTAGATTGCTTGTGATCCAAGTCTGTACAAACAGAACCAGATTGGCTTCTCTTGATGAACATATCCTTGGATCATCAACCATCTTCTTCTTCTGGTCATCCCTTTATTTATTTCAACACTCCCCCTCAAGCTTGACCATAGGAGATCCTTGGACAAGCTTGGAACTGACAGCACTTGCCTCGTTAAAAACCTAAGTGTGGAAAACCTCTTGGGATAAAACCATCACTTAGGGGAAAAGAGTGCAACTACCCTTAGCCTAGGGATTGGCCAGTGAGCCTAAGGAGCTTAAGATTATTTTCATGGACTCCTTAGACTCTGGATCATGGCCTTTGTTCAATGGCAAGCAGGCACCAATGCCTTCCTTGCTTCACACTCATCACACCTTTGAGCTTCTTATTGTGGTCAGAGCTTGTCTCCCCCTTTCTTTTGGCTTCTTGTCTTTGTCATGGGTTGAATCCAAGTCTGCCTTGTTCATGAGCTCAATAGGTACCTGATTCAAACAATGCACAAACACATGCATCAATTCTCAAGGGGCAAACCTATTCAATCATAAGAATTAATATAGATTTAGGTACTTCCCTTGCATAATTTTCTGAAGAATGGACATTGGCTTCTCATATTTAACACCCCTCCTCAAGCTTGACCTGAGAATGAGAGTATGTGGTTAAGCTTGGAAGTTGAGAGCCAATGATGATCACCAATGCCTTGAGACCACAGCCCTCTTGGCTTTAATTGTGGCCTTTTCTCTTGAGTTTACTTCCTATACACCCTCTTGGGATCAGGTAAGTAACTTCTGAGCAATCTCTCCACTGCCCCATTAATCCTCTCAACCATCTTGGGAGTTAATGGACACAATCAGTGTCCAAAGTGTTGATGGGCAGTGGGCAATCTCCATGGTCAGGAATATACATCATGTGTAGGCTCTGATCAACATGGGCAGCCTGTCAACAAACACTAAGACAAGCATCAGTAGACAACAAGAGATCAGATCATGGGTTTTCACCAAGTCTGATCTTTAAAACACATTTCAAACAAGCAATGGACAGAAATCTTCAAGATTCTATCCTAGCAACACTCTCTGAATCCTAATCAACAAGACTAAGCATTCAGGCCACAACACAATCAATTCTCCTAAGGACAGAAGCAAGACTATTCTTTCAAGACAGCTTAACTTCAAGACAATTTAACAACCTTAGGCAGATTCTAAACGAGATTGTGAGAATAGAGATTTAAGTAACCAGAGAGTATAAGTAACCAGAGTATAAGTAGAGAGTAGAGAATGATGTAACCAGAGTATTAGTAGCCAGAAAATGGAAGAATGATGGAGAATAAGTAACCTGGAGAATTAGAGAATGAGAGAATAGAGAATATAGAATAGAGAATTTCTCAAGAGTTCTAATGGACAGAGTTTAGCTCTGTTTTCTTGAGTTTGCGGAAGCATAAACAGCCAGGAGCATCCAATACTCATCAAGAGTTTGGTGCTTTATTAGCTGAAACATAATGGACCATTGAACAATTAATTTGCTCACTGATCTTAGAGATGTGCCAGTGGAATAACTCATGAACTGATGTTTTCCAGGGCTTTCAACAAAAGAACCAACAGAATAAATCATGAAGAAGTGTTTTCTGTGGCTTAGACAACAATGAATCCAATGGATCAAAACAGTTTGTCCACTGGTCAAAGAGATGCCCATTAAGAGAAAGCTATTATCCAATGGATAAAGCATAATGGTGAAGCATTTTCGAAATATTTCTCTTCCTCAAGCTTGTTCAAGATACTAACAAGTACTGACCAAGCTAACACAATATCAGAGTGGTTGAGAAAGGATTTATTTAAACAAAACAGAGATAAAATGATGAGGACATAGAACCAGACATCAACATCCCCCCCCTAAGACAAGCACCAAGAACAAGATCAGGAACCAAGGGGGTGATTGCAAGCTTCTGTGAAGCCATTGAAGGATTGTTTGCCAAGGCTAATAGCAACTCCAACTTAGATGACATCACAAACCGTCTAGACAAGCTCTCCATTTCTGGATCAGAGGTTATGAAGACTCAACCTTATGTTATACAAGAGGGTCCAAAAGATAATGCTATCCTATGGTCTATCATTCCGCATAAAGAGATGGTTTCCTTATTGACCATCTCCCCACTTAAGTGAAACGGTGAGTATCAAGGAGAGGAGGCAAGCTTTCTAAACGACAACACTTCACACTTCTGCTCTTCTCCTAACCCCAACGGCTACCTTACCACAATTCAAATCCACCAGAAAGGTAAGTAAGGTAAGCATATTTCAATATTTTATTTACTTGATTTTCCTTGCAGGTTTTGGGTCTTTTATTTCTTACATTTTCGAATAAACCAGGCATTGTTTAGCCTATGCTTTTTATTAGGTCCTAAGATTGAGTCATTGTATTAAATTTGCTTCAAAGACCCCTAGAAGGGCATAGCTGCATCGGCGAGTATATAAGCAGCCTTGTATTTTTTAACCTACTTTGAAATATATGAGTCAGTTTGCCCCTAGCAACTAAAACCCTAAGTCTTTCCGTGTGTTTGAGAAGCAGCATAGAGAGCAGCCGAGTCTTATCAAGCTTATTCCATAGAGCTTGTGGCGACTTTCGATCCATCGGATTGAGTTCATCAATCTATTCACTCCATCTCCATCCCTTGTCCTTGTTGAGTTGTTTATACAAACAAGCAGCTTGGATCCACACTCCATCATCACGTCATCCTCCATCCAGTGAGATAGCAAGTTGGTTACACGACCATTTGTTGTTTCCCATCCTCCACTGATCCGTTCTAAGAGCAATCAAGCCGGTTATCATCTCATTCCATCCCATCCGCAAGAACTCATTCCATTCTCACCTCCATCCATCCACCAAAGCTTGATACTCATCCTCTATCCATCCAGTGTGAGAAGGGTGCTTCCCGTGCCCATATCATAAAAAAGAGGTGAGTTTAATCCCAAAGAAGAGCAACAAAGCTCTGATACCATGTTGGAATTCATGAGTGTTTGTCTCATGTGAAGAGAGTATTCAGTTAACTTGTAACTGAATCCTATTCAACCATACAATAGGAACTCACCATTTAAGGGAAGAGACAGCCAACTTGTGATTGAATCCTCATACACAGCTTACTATATAACCAAGAATCCTAGACAGTAAACTGGTTTTGTGAAGCAGAAACTCTCTATTATGAATCTAGTCCTTGAGAAGTAACACAACACTTAGAGTTTGTGTACTTAAGATGAAGAGGATTTTAGAATCAGTAACCTAGAGATTAAGAGGAGATAAAGAAGAGTTTAGAGTGAGTTTGACAAGTATTAGGCTGCCTTAAGAGAGATAGAGTTAAGGCAGCCTCTAAACCCTAATGCTTAACTCCTTACATTGTGAATATTGTTTAGACACAAGCAAGAGAGAGAGAGAGACGAGCTTAGAGAGAGATAAACTTGTCTATTGATTCTGGTAAGTGTTACAAGAGAGGGTGATGGTCTTTAAATAGACAACCACTTACAATAAACAATTACTAAAACAAGGAAATATAAACAAATAATTTTGTAGGGATGAGAAGAGGCCAAAGGGGATACAGCCAAGGGGAGGCACGTCCAGAGGAGGAGAAAGGGACAGGAGAGAGATAGTGACCAGGTCTGATGAGTGAAAGTGACAGGCCAGCAACATCTCTCTCCTTAAGCTTAACATGTGACTTTCTTCCATATTTGAATTTGAATCTGGTCAAACCCTCTACCAACGGTTTCCTTAGCTTCTGGAGACCCTCAGCTCGTGTTCCCATCAGTACCTTGCCTCCCAAGGTAAGTTAGGTCATAGTAGATTGCTTGTGATCCAAGTCTGTACAAACAGAACCAGATTGGCTTCTCTTGATGAACATATCCTTGGATCATCAACCATCTTCTTCTTCTGGTCATCCCTTTATTTATTTCAACAGTAAGGGCCTTTGGAACCATGTTCTTGAAGACAAAGCTTCGAAGCTCATTACTCGTGAAGGCGACAAAGAAGTGGTGGTTTGTGATGAACTTAAGTGGATCCAGGAGGATAATATGGTGATGTCCATCCTCCAAAGCTCTCTGGATCCGTCGATCTTGGAGGTCTACAGCTACTATGAGAAGGATAAAGATCTACGGGATACTCTCCAAAAGGTGTATGGAAACATCTCAAATCTCACACGAGTGTTTGAGATCAAGAGGGCTATCAACAACCTAGCTCAAGAAGACATGGAGTTTACTAAACACTTGGGAAAGTTCCGGGCTTTATGGTCAGAACTTGAGATGCTAAGGCCTAGCACCACAGATCCGGATGAGTTGAATGAGAGGCGTGAGCAAGACAAAGTCTTTGGACTCTTGCTCACACTCAACACTACCTACATGAAAGATTTAATAAACTCTGGTTGTGTAAGTGAGAGGAACCCCAATGGGGAAGATGAGAGCTTGTTTAGGTCGAAATGAGAGTGAGACTGATGAGAGAGAGAGAACCAGAGATTTAGAGATTTAAGGAGACTAGAGAGAGAGACTAAGAGTTTGTGAAGAGGAAAGGGGAAACCCCCTCTTCTGCTTGTCTATTACACTCGACATTACAGAGTTTAAATAGAGAAATGAAGGTTACAAGGGTTTACAAGAGAAATCAACAAGCATGTGAAGTCAACAAAAGATAGGCGCCTAATTCAAAATTCCTTGGCCAGAAATGCTCACATGCTTGGACAGCCTGTCACTTGCTGGCTCCTTGACTGATCATGTGGACAGGAGTGAGCTCGTGTGGATAAGGGGATAAAGGCACCTTCCTTGCACCTTCCTGGTTGCTGCCCAAGGTATCTACGAGATACCAAAGGGATCTTTCACTCCAAATGGATCTTTCACTCTTGGAAAGCAATATCCGACTTCCTCCTTGCCTTGGTACACAAGTCTCCTCCATGGGAGTGTACGGATTAGGGTTTGGTCCGTACACTTTTCGCCCTATTTTTGCACAAACCCAAAATATCATTATTTGGTCGAATGTCAAGTTTCCGGGTCGATCTGGTCCGTACGGATCCGTACGGTCCGAGTACATCCGTCCGTACCAAATCCGTACGGCCTTGCCCTAACTTTGCACATTCTTCCAAATGACTCCAAACTTCACCCATGCCTTCTTCCTTCATTGTAAACCCTTCCTAAACCTTGATATAGCAGTGCATAAGCTTCTGGACACTCCTTAGGTCTTGACAGAACTTCTAAGTGGTTTGGCCCTAACTTTGCACATAACCTTTAGTGATCAGATTATCACTTCAGGTTTAACACTCCCCCTCAAGCTTGACTCTATAGATCCTGAGTCAAGCTTGGAACCCTGAAGTCACTCCTCATTAAAAACCTTATGAGTGAAAACCCTCCTTAGGGATAAAACCCTCATAAGGAAAAGAGTAAGCTCCTTCAAGGCCTAGGGATTGGCCATTGAGTTCTTTGTGTCTAAACCAGTGTGGTGGACACAAAGAACTCTGGATCGTGGCCTAAACTCGTGCAGCCAACAACACAAGGCTTGCACACTCATAGAACTCGGCTTGACCTCTTCATAGACCCGGTTTGGGTCTCCCCCTCTCAACTGACTTCAAGGCCACCTTAGAGAAGCTAGGAAACGACCATGATCATCTTCAGTGAGGCTCAAGCCTTGGTACTCTTCAACTCAGCCTGATCTTGGTCTCTCCCCCTTTCACCTATCCTCATGATAGGTTCAAGTGCTCGGACACACCAGATCATCCTTGATAGAGTAACCAGTACCTGATACATCATTCCACAAGTGTATCAGTCCTCAAGAGATAAACCTAACATGAATGTATATAAGGATAAGTTCAGGTTTACTCCCTTGTCTAAATGGTGAGGAGTGGCTGCTCTTCACATGCCACTTGAATCCCTCACTTGCTAAACTCCTCTCGGATCACTGAAGCTCTTCAACACTCCCCCTCAAGCTTGAGACCTCTTTAAAGGAACAAGCTTGGACGGTTTGAAGCTTCATGATCCGGCATGAACAAACCATTGCAACCTTCCTTCATCACTCGCCAACTTGATGGACTGCTGGTTTATCCATCAGCTATCTCTTCAACCACCTCACTCTAGAAGCCGCATTGATAGAGTAGCCTTCTTCATACCAGCCAAGACTGCTCTGAACAGTCTCTTGACTAAGCATGCCACTGCCTAGACCCGGTTGGCTCCTTCTTCAGTTTGCTTGCAATGGTAAGGAGGAACATAGGTCACTGTACTTAGGATATTCAGGTAGCTCACTTAACTCCCCTCCTCAAGCTTGGATTGAGTCTAGGTCCAAGCTTGAAGTGAGCAGTATAGAGCTTTAAGATCAGGAGTGCAACATCCTAAGGACTGCACATACAACCACTGATCAACCCTTTCCTTTCAGTACCAGTGCCTTAAGGTCACCAGTCTCCTCAAGACTTAGGTGATGACCTCGCCTTGTGTGTCCACTCCCACACACCAGCAACCACTCTCCATTGCTTTAACAATGGGCACTGCCTTCCTCTTGAACCCGGATTGATGATGGACTGGAAACCCTCCTGAAACATCACTTAAACTCCAAGCAAGATAAGACACAAGCATTGGGATCAAACCTTGACTAATCATCAAGTTTGATCACCAATGTCACAAGCTCTACAACAGATTGAACTAGACAATATCAAGTTCTAATCTTTGCAAGCAACCTCTCTAAGCACAAGCAAGAACATTTCAGATTCAAGACAAGCTACTTAGGCATTTTTCAAGCTCCTTAATCTGCATCTGACATGAATCTAGATGCATCAATTTAAGGCAGCAACAAGGATGATAATATGCAATTTAATCAGTCTCTAACTCATGAATGCAACCGGTTTAGATACTTTAATCAACATCAAACACACATTCATTTAGAGCTGGGATTAAGCATCATTATCATCACACAACATCAGTCTCTATGCAACAACCTTAGGCGATTTCATTTCATGACAGCAAGCAGGTTTAGACATACTACTAACTCCCTAACAAGCTTCACTAGAATCAGGTTAAGCATATTCTCAAACACCAAGCAAGTCTCTTTAAGCATCCTGGACATATTCTCAGGTTATTCAACTCAACACAACACACAACCAGTCATTATCACACTCAATATCAAGAAGGGACAGTAATAGCTTACAGTCAAGGAACCGGATTGATTCCTTGAACCTCCAATGGCATAAAGGTCATGACTTTACTGGATCTGAGAGTCTGGATCGTCACCCACCTCCTTCTCCTTCAGTCTAGGACCACCTTCTTGTATCTCCATCTCAAAAGGCCCCTCCTTTCTTCATATTATCAGCTCGCCCTTCTGGATGATCTTCTTTGGAACCCGGATGAACATGACTCTTGAACAAGATGGATCTGGGTAAGGTTCATGACGCCTCTCCATCCACCTTTGCTTCCAACGAGTCTTCTTCATCTGGTACAGACAGGAACAGCTGAGAGATAAGGAGAACACTCCACGGATTCAAGCTTCTTCTTTTTCCAGAAACAAGTCTTGGCTGGATGTGTCTTCAAGGTTTGGTTTTGAGATGAGAAAGAGTGTGAGGTTTGCGGAAGCTTTAGCTCAGGTTCTGATGAACCTGGCTCTGATACCATGAAAGATTTAATAAACTCTGGTTGTGTAAGTGAGAGGAACCCCAATGGGGAAGATGAGAGCTTGTTTAGGTCGAAATGAGAGTGAGACTGATGAGAGAGAGAGAACCAGAGATTTAGAGATTTAAGGAGACTATAGAGAGAGACTAAGAGTTTGTGAAGAGGAAAGGGGAAACCCCCTCTTCTGCTTGTCTATTACACTCGACATTACAGAGTTTAAATAGAGAAATGAAGGTTACAAGGGTTTACAAGAGAAATCAACAAGCATGTGAAGTCAACAAAAGATAGGCGCCTAATTCAAAATTCCTTGGCCAGAAATGCTCACATGCTTGGACAGCCTGTCACTTGCTGGCTCCTTGACTGATCATGTGGACAGGAGTGAGCTCGTGTGGATAAGGGGATAAAGGCACCTTCCTTGCACCTTCCTGGTTGCTGCCAAAGGTATCTACGAGATACCAAAGGGATCTTTCACTCCAAATGGATCTTTCACTCTTGGAAAGCAATATCCGACTTCCTCCTTGCCTTGGTACACAAGTCTCCTCCATGGGAGTGTACGGATTAGGGTTTGGTCCGTACACTTTTCGCCCTATTTTTGCACAAACCCAAAATATCATTATTTGGTCGAATGTCAAGTTTCCGGGTCGATCTGGTCCGTACGGATCCGTACGGTCCGAGTACATCCGTCCGTACCAAATCCGTACGGCCTTGCCCTAACTTTGCACATTCTTCCAAATGACTCCAAACTTCACCCATGCCTTCTTCCTTCATTGTAAACCCTTCCTAAACCTTGATATAGCAGTGCATAAGCTTCTGGACACTCCTTAGGTCTTGACAGAACTTCTAAGTGGTTTGGCCCTAACTTTGCACATAACCTTTAGTGATCAGATTATCACTTCAGGTTTAACACTACAATGATCTGATCAAACACATCCTTATATCCGAGAAGCTCCCCACTCTTGAAGAAGTGTGTGCTCAAATCCAGAAGGAACAAGGGTCCTTGGGACTATTTGGAGGAAAGGGGGAGCTTACTCTTGCCAACCAAGCCGAGGTGCCTCAAGCTAACCGATTTCATAAGTATGAAGATAGGAGGGGTGCTGGGAACTTTGAAGACAAGAGGTTCAATGGGAACTGTGATCATTGCAAAAGGCATGGTCATAAGAAGAGTCAATGCTGGATACTCCATCCCCACCTCAAGCCGGCCAAGTTCATGAAGGAAAGGGAAGGAAGAGCTAATGTGACCTATGGGACAGGTGATCAAACGGGTGCTGGAACTTCAACCAAGGGAAATGAGACAGAAGGTCGTGAAGGAGGTGAGAGCAAGGCCCTGGTGACCTACACTGCCCACCAGGCACGTCTCAATGAGCATGAGTTCATCCGTCGGTCCGAGATGGATGCTCTCATCAAAATGCTCAAGGATAATGGTAACACTCTTGGTAATGTCAAAGGGTATTCATTTGGTGCATATAGGGTTGCTAGTATTGTTGAACAACCGGATAGCCTTCACACTGATTCTAGGATGATTGGTCATTCTCATACTGCTCATAACATGTCTAAACCATTGATAGTTGATTCTGGTGCATCTCATCATATGATTAGTGATACTAGTCTTATTAGAGACATAGAACCGGCTAATGGACATGTAATGATAGCAAATGGAGATAGAATACCAATAAGAGGTGTAGGCAAACTGAAACTGTTTAACAAAGAATCTAGTGTAAGTTTTGTTATGAACAGAATGAAGAACACAAGAGAAAAAGAAGAGTTTGATTCGAGAATAGGAGGAGAGAGAGAGAGAAGAGTGTTTACTCGAGAGAATAGAGAAGGAGTTTTTTTCCTTAAACTGAATAATGGTCTGGAGAGCTACATAAATAGACATGGGGAGACAGAAGAGAAAATAAACAATTATCCACTTGCTTCTGCTTCCCAACTGTCATCAACCAGTTTGAATTCGAAATTTGAATTTGAACACTGTGATGTAGTTGAGGCATGTAGTCGAGGCATGTAGTCGACTATATGATGTAGTTGAGGCATGTAGTGTTGAGATAGAGAAGAGAATGACCAGAAGAAGAAGCTGGTTCATGATCCAAAGAAATAAAGAAACAAGAAGAAGAAGAAGGAGTGATCTGGATACTCCAATTTGAGACTGGTTCATACAGTCTGGTGAACAAAGTCATTATTAGAATGGAGAAGAAAGAAGCATGGCGGAGTGTGGTCCATTGATCTGAGAGATAAAGAAAACCAAGGTCTGATCCTAATGTGTGTGGTCTGATTCTTGCTGGAGTTTGAGTGATGTTTCAGGTACAGAAGTGTTGTCTCTGTCCATCATCAAATCAAGACAAAGAAGAAGACTTTGCCCATGTTGTTCAGAGCCTGCACAAGATGCATATTCCTGTCCATGGAGAAAAAGGCCCATGAGTTCAGAGCCTACAGAGTCTGTATATTCCTGACCATGGAGAGATGTTTTGTTTGTGAAACCGATTGAAGAAGCGCAGCCTGGTTAGGTGTTGAGATTCTGGTTCGTGAGACACGCTAGAAGAAGTGTGGTGTAAGGCATTGGAGCAGAAACCAAAGGTGGATCGGTTGAAGAAGCGCAGCCTGGTTAGGTGTTGAGCTCCTGGTCCAATACTCATCTTTGCTCAGCTTTCAAGCTTGGTCCATCACCTATACTCTCTGGATAAAGCTTGAGGAGGGGTATTGGTGAGTATTCTGAAGGTTCAAGACGTCCATAGCCTCACCAGAAGATCAGAAGTGGAGTTCACTCAGATCAAAGAAGAAGAAGAAGAATGCTAGTGATGGAGTTCACACTGGCATGTCTCAGGAAAAGGAGGATAACTTCCTCACCATGAAGAATTTGACCATGAAACTAATTTCCCTACATTCTACACTCATCAAGGGCACGCGGCAAATTGGAATCCGTCTAAAAGGAGTTACGGTTTGGAAGTTACACCAGTTACAAGTTGCAGGCGTTCTGCTGTCTAGAGATCAGTTGCGGGTGATGGAGTTCATGATCCAAATTGGTCTACCAAGTGGGGGATTCAAGTGGAGTTCACTCCCCATCATGATTAAAATTGTTGGAGCTCTCTGGATTAGAAGCTGGAGGTCCTTAACCCCATCAGAATGGCGAGTAGTCAGAAGATAGGGGAGATACCAAACCGGCCAAGAGATGACTTCCAGGTTGTTGATGTGTGCAAAGGGTGGAGTTCACCCTTGCAGCACAAGAAAGGGCCTTTATCCAGAGCTCTTGTGTCTAACCACACTGGTCTAAGGCACAAAGGCTCACTGGCCAATCCCTAGGCTTTGGGGATTTCTACTCTTTTTCCTTAGTATGTTTTTGTCCCATTGGGTTTTGCATACTAAGGTTTTAATGAGGGATTTCTTCAAGGTTCCAAGCTTGTCCAAGGATATCCTATGGTCAAGCTTGAGGGGGAGTGTTGAGATAGAGAAGAGAATGACCAGAAGAAGAAGCTGGTTCATGATCCAAAGAAATAAAGAAACAAGAAGAAGAAGAAGGAGTGATCTGGATACTCCAAGTTGAGACTGGTTCATACAGTCTGGTGAACTAAGTCATTATTAGAATGGAGAAGAAAGAAGCATGGCGGAGTGTGGTCCATTGATCTGAGAGATAAAGAAAACAAAGAGAAGAATAGATACCTGAAAAGAGTTTGGTCTGTACAACCTTGCTACACAAGGCAAGGAAGGTGGGAACTCGTCCAGATTAATATTCTGAAGCATATTTGAAGTTTAAATGGAGCATCAGACCGTTGAAGAGAGCTGAGGCAAGTGGAGATTTAATTAAGAATAAAAGTCACATGTTCTGCCTAAGAAGAAAGCAGTTTGGACCTGTCACTTTCACTCAACCAGACTGTGCCCATCTCTCTCCTGTCACTATCTACTCCCTCTGGTCGAGATTCACCTTGGCTGCATCCTCCTGGCTTCATCAGAAACCCTACAATAATATTTGTTTAGTAGATTTGTACTTTAATATTTATTTATTCTCTTGCAATTTGTAATCTGTCTATATAGCCACCCCATGTGTATTTTGAAACCTCTAAGGCAGAGGGGAGTTCTCTCTCTCTTCAATATTCTCTTGTTACTTCACTCTCCCCACACTCTTTACTCTCTTAATCTCGTCCATACTCTCTGTGATTCTCACTCTCACTTAATCTCTCTCAGATACTCACTAATACTCTCTTAATCTCTTAGTTCTCCAGGAGCATTCTCCTTGATTCTCCTTTACTCTCATCAGTCTCTTCTCTATAATTTCGACCACACTCTGTTTCTACATCACTCACACACCAGAATCTGTCTATTCTCACATGTAGTTGACTATATCACAGGACTATATAACCAGATGTCCTTCTCTTCTCTTGATGTCTCCATCTTTTATTCATGTCTTCATGTCAATACTCCCCCTCACGCTTATCCACAGAATATGGTTAAGCTTGGAACCCATGAAGACATCCCTCATTAATGTTGACATGAAGCCAATAAAGAGAGGAAATGGCGACATGAAGTTAGAAAGAATGAGAGGACATTTCAAATAACAGAAGCAGAACTAATCAAGGGAAGCTTGTGGATCAAGTATGTCCGTACAAACTTGTGGGACAAGTCTGTCCGTACAAGTGACCTAACTTGGAGTACAAGGTAGGCAAAGGGACAGGAGGAACCAGAAATGAACTTACCTAACTAAGAAGACTTATTCTGGTCACCAAGGAACTAAGGGAGTGGAGAACAGCAAAGAAGTGGATAACAGCAAGGAGTCACGTGTGGGATTAGGCTCCAAACCGTTGAGGAGATGTCCCTTTCTCCCATCTGCTTGGTCTTTGGTCCCCCCCCCCACTTCTGTCCAAGGCAGAAGAGCAGAAGAATAGTTTATTAGTTCTTTATTTGTCTGGTTCTTTATTTGTTTATTATTTTGCTTTGTCCTCTCTCTATAAATGTAACCCTCACATAAAACATTTCTGATAAGGAAATCATTTCTATCCTTCTCTCTCTTTGAATTTCGAAATCCCTCTCTCTCTCTCTCTCTCTCTTGTTCTTCATGTTCTTCATTCTCCAGCAGTAAACTACTTCTAAATCTCTCATTCTAACATAAAACTCACATGGTATCAGAGCATGTATGTTCTTGAGACCCAATTCTTCTTATTCTCTTTTCTTTCTTTCGCTAAATCTCTGAGTTTTTTTATTTCTATTTTTGGCAAAGTTCATCTTGTTCTTCAGCTGTTCATCATTTCCAGCTCCAGAAATTGCCAAAAATGGAAAAGATGATTTAGACCCAGAAAATGAAGAATGCGAATCTCATTCCAGTGACCCTAGAGGGTCCTAACTATCTTTTATGGTCAAGAGTGGCCAGAGTTACCTTGGGAAGTCATGGACTTTGGGACAGCCATATCATGGAGGCTGAAACTTCAAAGAGGATGGCTCAAGAGGATAGTCAGGCTACTTGCCTAAAGCATGAAGACAAGTGGGTTCAAGAGGAAAAGCAAACACTTGGAATTATACACAGCTCTCTGTCTGAACAGATCTTGGAGGATCATTATCACCTCAGAACCGCCAAGAGTTTATGGGAGAAGCTTCAAAATCTTTATGGGAATCTATGGGAGAGTCTTCAAGCTGTCTATGAGCAAGACAAAGTTTTCAGTCTTCTCCTAAACCTGGATTCACCCTGCAATAGTCTGATAAGTTATATCATTCAAGAAAGGAAGCTTCCAAGTTCCCTAAGAAGGCAGTCAAGTACATTTAAGCTCAAGGAGTTTGAACATCAAGTAATTACAGGAAGAACCATGTATTCAGCACTCTGTGGTGATTTTAATGAAGGAGGAACATGGAGGAGTATGCCAGAGGCGACCAGTTCTGATAGTCCAGTGACCAGAAGAGACTTTGATTCCTTTATAAAAGCTGCCAAGGCCTTTATCTCACCCAAGGAGGTTGGTAAATATTATCCTGACTCTAAACCCATCATTATAGATTCAGGAGCTAGCCATCACATGATTAGTGATAGGAACCTGGTTAGTAATATCAAACCTGCTTCAGGGAATGTGCTTATAGCAAATGGTGAAAAGGTTAAGATAGAAGGGATAGGGAACCTTAGGCTGTTTGATAGAGAATCCACTGCCTTATATATGCCTCAGTTTACATCAAACTTGCTATCAGTTAAAAGGGCAACCGTGGACCTGAATTGTCAAGTTCTTTTTAGACCTGATGAGGTTGAATTTCAAGACCTGAAGACAGGACAGGTAATTGGAAAAGGGTACAGCCATCAGGAACTATATCACCTAGAAAAGACTAAGGTTTCTGAAGCATCTCCTGCTCACTGCCTAGTCAGTACTTCTAATGGGATTGAGAGCATCATATGGCACTCCAGATTGGGACATCCTCACACTAGAGCTTTGAACTTGATTTTTCCGGGTATGGTGGTTCAGAATGATGATTGTGAAGCCTGCATCTTGGGGAAGCATTGTAGAACAGTCTTTCCAAGGTCTAGCACTATCTATGAGAAGTGTTTCGACCTGTTTCACTCTGATGTGTGGACAGCACCTTGTATGTCCAGAGAGAATCACAAGTATTTTGTCACCTTCATTGATGAGAAGTCCAAATACACATGGGTGACTCTGATTCAGTCAAAAGACAGGGTGCTGGAGGCATTCAAGAACTTCCATAACCATGTCCTCACCCATTTCAATGCCAAATTGAAGATCCTCAGGTCTGATAATGGTGGAGAGTACACTAGTCAAGCTTTCAAGCAATACTTGGCTCAGCATGGGGTGATACATCAAACCAGCTGCCCTTACACACCACAACAAAATGGGGTGGCTGAGAGGAAAAATAGGCACCTAATGGAGGTGGCCAGAAGCATGATGTTTCATACAAGTGTGCCTAATAGGTTTTGGGGAGATGCAGTCTTGACAGCATGTTATTTGATCAATCGAATTCCCACCAGAGTTCTCCAAGATCACTCACCATTTGAGGTACTCAACAAAACCAGACCATCTATTGACCATATGCGTGTGTTTGGGTGTCTTTGTTTTGTATTAATACCAGGTGAACAAAGGAACAAATTAGAAGCAAAAAGTACAAGGGCAATGTTCATTGGATACTCCCCAAACCAGAAGGGTTACAAATGCTATGAACCAGAGACTAGGAGAGTCATGGTGTCTAGAGATGTGAAGTTTGTATAATCAAGAGGATACTACAATGATAAGAGTTGGGAGGATCTAGAGAACCTATCTCAATCAGCTTCTGATAGAGCAAGCAATCTTAGGAGAGTGATGGAAAGCCTTGGGGTCAGTATGCCTGAAGCAAGGATGGAACCTGAACCAAAAGGGTCTACACCAGAAGCTGATAAAATGGTGGAGACTGAAACTGGTTCCATCAATGATAAAGTTGAGGTTCAGGTGGTTCCTTGTAAGTTTAAGTGAGTTTAGAGGAGATTAGGCTGAAGAACAGCAAGAACATGAAGAACACAGAAGGAAGAGAGAGAGAGAGAGAGTGATTTCGTAGAGAGGAGAGATGGGAGAGTAAACTAAGAAAGAGAGGAGTGATTCACCTTGCTTAGAATAGTTCCTAGGTACATTCTATAAATAAACAAGGCCGAAGACATAAAAGAATAAAATAAGGTTCTGGCCTTCTGCCATAAGAAGACAAGGAAGCTTTATGCCATAAGAAGACAAGGCAGGCTCGTCCAGACCAACAGAAAGGGACAGGTCCATTGTTTGAATTCAAACTTAACTCAGCATGTGACCACCTTCTCCAACGTCTCTCCCCTTCTCTTGCTGACCTGAATACTATTTAAATAAGTATTCCTTTGTCTCTGGAACCAGGCAAATGAGTAACTTGTCTTCCAAGTCAAGTTAGGTCTCCCCTTGAGTGCCTTGAATATCAAGTCTGTACGGAATGCCTTGTTCCACAAGTATCTGATTTTCCTCTCTTCTTTGTCTACTCTGATCATTCTAACTTCCTCTCTTCTGGTTCTTCCTCTCAATACTCCCCCTCAAGCTTGACCATAGGGACTGGTCAAGCTTGGAAGCATGAAGAACCTCCCTCATTAAAACCTTAATGTGTAAAACCCAGTGGGAGAAAAACACATCAAGGAAAAAGAGTAGAGGTCTCCATGCAAGGAGAGTTAGTGAGAGGTG
>CAJHQP010007987.1:0-29296 GCA_905132765.1 Moricandia arvensis
AGTCGCCTTGCGAAGAGAGAGATATTTTCTTTTGATATGCTTCTAATGTGCAGATTTATTTATGACTTGTCCCTAACTTTCAGGAAAATGCATTTTAACCCAAATGAACAGATATATTGTACTAAAATATCTAAATATATTCTAAAGTGATTTAATTGAAGTAAATCAAGTGCCTATACTCATTAAATTATGAGATATCAATTGCATAGAAGACTGACAAATATTAAAACGCAAAAAAATAAAAATACTATTCGTTTCATTTTTGTCTTGGAGTCTGAGATGAAACACAAATTGTGGAATGTATAGATTAATGTTACATTAAAGATAATTAGTTAATCTTTGTTTAATGGATAATTGGTATATGCTTTCTTTCCTACACATGTTAATAATATATATATATATATATTAAACTTGTGTACATATGAATATATAAATAAGTGTACATGTTATTAGTGTACAGAGTTGAAACACCTCATCTAAAAACTTACAAAACACTCATCTATAAACCGATAAGTATTAGAAAATATATTATAGTATAATTGAATATGTTTGATTGTTTGTAAATAACTAAATTTTAAAATTATTTTAATGAAATTATTAAAATCTTACGTAATTGTGCCATAATTATTTAAGTGTCAATAACAGACATATATGAATATACATGAACACAACATAATAATTTACACAATGTACAAAAATAATGTACACATGTACCTTAAAACGGTGTCTGTACACATATACATTTCAAAGACAATGAAAGATAATTTTTATATAGCATCCAAACATTTTAATCAAACACTTTGTTTGACTTCAGACAAACAACATCATTTCAAGTAATGTAACAACAAACACAATACGAATATATACTGTTTTACTTTGAAAAAAGGACTAAATACAATGTTTATTTTAAAAAGGTATCCCTAATATAATGAAATTATGAAAATTTTAACATAATTATGTTCAAATTATTTATATTTTAAGTAATAATATATATATATTATATATATGTACATATGTACAACTATTGATATACGATGTACATGTAATAAGATAATGACACATGTACATTCATTGGTTGTATACACGTGTATACTTCAAAGATAATGTTTATATATTATCCACATATTTGATCAAAACCCTTAGTTTGATGTTTTGTTGTTTGATTTTCAGGTAAACAACATCATTTTCGGTAATGTACACAACTGCAATATGAATGTATATTGTTTTATTTAAATGCATATGTACAGTTTTTGTTTGAAAACGTTTAATTAAAATGTTAATGTGAATTATTACAAATCAGTGTGCATGGTCCAGTTGTAATTGGTTTCGCATCTTTTTTGCAGTCTCTGGTCGATGTGCATGTTTGTTTTATTTTGGCCTAATTTTTGAGGGAGTGGCAATTTCGTAATTAAATTGTCATCTTCAAATTAGGGTTTCCTGCGTTTTATGAAACTACATCTCGGAGCAGCCATTTATTTTCTTTATGATTCTTTTTTATTTTCTGGATAATTTTACTTCCAAAACTTACAAATGTTGTATAGATTAACTGATTATATTCAATAGACAAAAAAAAAGTTTTCTCATAATCTCCAAATTTTAATAGATTATAACCAAAACCTCATGGTTTTTCTCAACCATTTAACCCCCCTCCCCTCCGACGAGCAATTGTCCGGTTAGTCAAAAATGAATTTTGTGAGTCAAATTAAATGATAAAAGTGCTTTCCTGTTTTATTAAATTTCTAAAATTCAAATACTTTTGAAAATACAACAGAACACCAGAGTTGTCTTAAAAAATCAGAACATGAGACAACAAAGAAAAAGAAGAAACACAAATTTAGTTTGTTGTAGTCAAGAGATAGTTTTGTAAAAAAAAAAAAAAAAAACTACCTTAGCAGTTAAAAGTGTCCTAAAATAAAATAAAATTTAGAATGTGTCCTAGAGTATAAATGACTCAAAGAAAAAATCCAATCCACTATAGTTTGATCGACGAATTTGATTTGGAATCTGTTGCTGGTATTTCTTTTATCTCTATCACTAGGAATCACTTCAAATTTAAGGACTACTCTTCATTCACCCTCAGCGTAATAACGAACATCATACGTTTTGAAATATTTTTTTGGGATTGTTGCTTTTTGTTATGCATCTCTATTGTTTATACAGTATATATTTAAAAAATATATGGTATTACAATCTAATAATACAAGATATTCCTCATTTTAACTGTTAGAATGTATCAGAATAAGAAACTTACTTCTTTATCAGCAATGATGAGATGTATGTCACACATTTTTGAATTTAGATCTGTTTCTTAAACTCTTAAAAATTTTGTCCAAATTTCAAACTCTAAAAAACCTTCACTCAGATCTAAAAGTCGAAACGAACTTGTGATTCTTCTTCATTTGATTTTTCCTAGAGAAGTTTTTTAGTAATGATGGTAATGAATGTAAGTATTATATTATCTTATTGGGAAAGTGAATATTTTATTTTGTCTTTTTAATTTATTTTAAAGCACATGTTCAAGAAATACTTAAGCATGATAAAATATCCTATGTAATGTTCAGTTATATTGTGATTTACTAAAGTATACAATTATATTAGTATGATTTAATAAATTATATTATTTAGACAAACTCTCAGATTTTTCAATATTATTACAACATTTTGACAACCTTCCTTTGTATCATATAATATTGTGTTGATTATTTGTAACTATTTCAAAAACAAGATAAGTAAATATTCCTAAAATAAGTAGTAACCTAAAATAAAACACAGATTTTGTGGACAATAATATCTTGAACTTTTTCATTTTGCTTTCTTCCGATCATGTTAAACAATAAACAAAGAACAAAGTGTAAACATATATTGCAAAAATCATTATTAAAAAGTTGAATACACTTCTGAACATTGTTTTGAACATAGTAACTGCTTCAAATAATGAATAGAACATTATCTTTGAGCATTCGGGAATGTTGGTAACCTCTCTATATCCCCATATATTGTATGATAAATATGGATTCATTGTATCATACTATTAATATAATAAGCATTGGATTAAAAATATGATTATATTTATCTAAACGTCCAAAACTTCAATATTCCATAATCATAGCACGCAAATGACTATGTCATCACCATAAGATGACTAGAATTTATGGACATGTTCAGTTATTGTCCCATATGCAACACAACTCACTCGATTGAGGCTGAAGTTAGGATTGAACAAAAAAATAGGATTATAAAAGAATCATATAAATAAATATGCAATATAATCAGCATACAAATAAATATAATAATTAAAATTTATACTCACTTAATAGCAGTTAAAGTTAATGATATAGTTTTGTAAGGTTTGAGGTTTTCAGTTCCACTGTTATGGTTAAATCCTCACTCTAGATTTCCAACTGATATAAGAGCCCATAGTATGTCTAATATCAAGTTGAAGAACTGTTAGTATATCAGTCAAAGTATTGAAAAATAATAAAATTAACTTAAAATATGGAAAGGATAGAGTTCTAACCGAATGAAAATTTGGGATAAATTAATCTCACGTTTAACTCATTGTATTTTACGAATGCCAATATTTTGGGTGTCACCTCTAGAAATATGAAATCAACACGAGTAGTAGCAGCCAAAAGAATATGATATTTATGATGAGTTATCCTTGTAATGCCAATCGAATGACTTTCTAACCCAGCAATGCTTAATAAGCGTACAATAGAATTTCCGCAATAAAAAGTTCTTCAGAGCTGCTTGAATCATCTGACCCTATAAGAAAAAATTGTATGATTAGCATATTTGTATATAATATAATATATGTTATAGTTTTATTGTATATATATGACCATTACCCACATTCGCAACCATCAATATCATTTGACAATCGTAACCGAACATTTCATTCCTCATGGTCCATTTTTGTACTATTCAGACTCGTACTAAAACATCCAAAGATGAGACTTGAACCCTTCGAGGAAAACAAAAAATTCCATGATAACTATGTAACCAATGAATGGAATAACAACATTATATACATGTAAAATCATGGGAAATGGAAAATAAAAATAAATATTGTCAATAATATCGTAGCAACTTGATTTCAAATATTTGATACAAAACCAACAATAAATTATAAATATAAAAATAGTAATATTCAGTATGAAAATATATTAATTTTAAATATACATAACAACTAAAATGAGGAAATGATTAAATATTCACTTAATGTGTTGTATCTACCGTAACATATCATTTATTAAACTGAGTAAATGTTGTAAATGTGCACTTAAAAATCTTCATATTAAAAGATTCCTTCTGAAGAATGCTAACGAATCCTCCTTAGCTACCGTAACATTTTACCTAGCCAATTCCATCGAAAAATTGATTGTTTATTGCATACATCAATAGATATAATAATTACAGTATCTGCTTAACAAGTAGATCATTTCTGTTGAATTCGGTATACTTTTTCATCTATGTAATTATTATAACTACCAAAAGTTAGATATAAATAATGTTACCTACGATAGCTATTGGAAAAGATATATTAATACTTCGACTGTAAAACATATTAAAGTCTCCAATTTTTTTTGTCAACCAATGTAAATCTTAGCTCAATAATTTATGATTTTAATGTAATACACTATAACAAAATTTAATAAATGATACATCATAACAAAATTTTAAAATTACATATTAAATTTAGTTAATACTACTATATAAATACATTGTAGATGTTTCTTCTTTCTCAACTCCACTTGATTGCTCATTCAATGAGAACCTGTGAACAATCATTTTATTTGAAGTTATACTATCATGATTGTCTAATTGTATATTAATATGAGAAAATAATACGATAAGTTAATGTTTACATGTAACGCAAATTGTCAATTTTAGTGATGGGGGTATTAAGAAAATGTGAGGCATAACCTACATCTTGAATGACAATTTCCACCTAAATCGTATTTAAATAAATAGCTAGATTTTGAAGGAAATGTATAGTTTTAAAAATGCAGTTATAGTTATCTGAGTTGATATTACTTTCCAATGGATCAAAGAACAAAAAATCTTCTTTTAAATAGATGAGGTCTAGCTGTTCTAAAATTCTTGAGCCAACTTTCCAAAACGTACTCCATTTAATACCAAGTCGTTGCAATTCTATTTTTGTTAAATATGAATTCAACTTTAACATTATACTTTTAACTTATTTTTTGTAACAACATAATACATTCAACTATAACATGAATATCTTACTTGTATTCCATTATAGTAAATTTAAGATAATATTTCAGTCTGAAACTATCAAGAGAATAAACTTTTTATTCGTATGCTTCAAGTTCACCAACGAAATCAAGACGACCAAGCAAATCTGCAACAAACTTTTTAAATAAACTTAAAAAGAAAACATCAAGTTCATGTACTTTAAAAGTGATAAAAATGTATAATGGATTACCAATATAGAATATTTTTTCAAATTTTCCACTGATAATATCGTCAACTGGTGTGAAGTTCATAAAATGACTGTCAGAGTATGGATACGACTTACAACTTTGGTGTTCACGGTTACAACGATATGAGTAGTTGTCTTTGTCAATAGAAAATTTGTGACCCTCCATTGATCATTGTTAACAATTAAACTTGACAGTTCAACCAATCTTGACTCTTGTAAAACCCTCTCAGGTAAGGAAAGTAAAGTTTACAAACGGATGCAAAAATTTTGTTACTCTAGAAATATTAAAAAAAAATATTATTAGTATTTATAAACAATTGAATAACATATTTTTGAAGTAACTAACATTTTCATCGAATATGAGGAACTTAACTCTTTTCCTAAGTTGACAATCATCAATGTACTTGTAGCATCCTCGATCCTAGATAGGAATGTCGGGACGGACCACTGGACGAGGGAACGTGCGAGTCGGGTGTAAGACAAAAAGGCAAGCATTCTGTGGTTTACATAATGGGTTAAGTCCGAGTAATGATCGGTACTTAGCCAAGAAAAAAGGGAAAAAAGGAAAAAGGAGCTGAACCGAGCTAAGGAAAGAGCGAGACGAGCTGGACAATGCTTGGATGAGCTGAATGGAGCTTGGGCTAGCTGGACAGAGCTCATGCCGAGTTCAGTAACCTAAGGCAGCTCGATCAGATGGTAGGCCTAGCTCAGTCAGCTGGACCAACTGTCAGGGAGTTCAACTCAGCTCGGTGGAGTATTCGATTATTGAGCCAACTGGTTGGGTTGGGGTGGTTATTGGACTGATGGTCAGATCAAGTATGGGAAATAATTCACTAGAATTCTTCTAACAAATAATGCACTAGAACACTTCTAGGGAAGTCTTCTAGTCGAATAGTAAATTTAGAGTTTATAAGACTTCTTTGAAAGTCTTCTATAGAAGACATTTTTTTTGAAAGTCTTCTTTATTAAAAATATTTAACCTATAGAATTTTTGTCTCCCTTTATAAAGAAAATTTATATTTTATCGCTCTTCCTATAAAATGGCTACAACAAATACTTAATATTTCTCACTCTAAAATTTCCAAAGTCTCTCTAATCTCTTTAAACATGAAAATACCAAACTTTATATCAATTTCCGAGATCCGAAACTTCTGTTTTATGTTTTGTTGTTTATATAATTTGTTAGAGAATCTAACTTTATTGTTTGCATAATTTCTAGAGTTTGCAAATGAACATGGAGCGTTCAATGAAAACAGATCCGAGGGTTTTTGGTAAGTCTCTGTGTGACTTTTCTTCTTCTGGTAACCATCTTGTTGCTTAAAGCTCTTACCTTTTTTTCTAAGTTATGTTTTGAATCTTTGATTTTGTTTCAGATCTGGAGTAGATTTTGTTTCAGTTCTGAGTGTGGTGAAGATGATGAGAGTTTGAGGTTTCATGTTTTTGATGACTTCCTGGAAGACCTTTGAAAGAGTTCATGCATGCGAAGTCTTCCAGGAAGTCTTCCAAAGTCTTATAATTCAGGAAGACTTCAGAGGAATTCCTAGAATACTTCATGCAACAAGTCTTCCATGAAGTATTCAAAAGTCTTATAAAGTCTTTCTAATTCATAGCGACTTTAGAAGACTTCCTAGAAGACTTCTCATTATGCTTATGTTGTATCTTTCTTATATGCTTACTGAGACAAAGTTTATGATGTTGATGTACAAATTGATGATGTCACGTGTTGTCGAAACTTATCTATGTCGAGGAATGGTCTCTAGCTCCATGTGCAATAGTTTAGTTTATTATATGTTTGTGGTTTGTATGTGTACTCTTTTAGTAGTGGTTTTTTCTTGTAAACTTGAAGAGATGTAGTGAAAATAATTTGGCAAATATGTTCATGTTTATAATATTATCTTGCCAAATTACTTAACCTTACTAAAGTTATAGATACAACATACCAAAACATAACAACACAATAACACAAAGAATAGTAAAATCTACTAAAACAAAGGGAGAAGATTCTCAAGAAAACGTAGTCAAATTCACAAAAGATCAAACAGAACATAAGTCTCACTAGAAGATTTTTTCGGAAAAAATCACTAAAAGACTTCTGGGAAGTCTTCCTTTAACATTATCAATAAAATGACTTCTTAAGAAAATACTTAAAACACAATCAGTTAATTCTTCTCTCAGAAGACTTAGAAGTCTTCTCGGAAGAATTCACGCAAATTAAGCGGGAAATTAAAAATTTAAACGAGAACTTAAATTTTAAGTGAAATTAAAATTTTCAATCTTGTCAATGTTAAAAGTATACCTTATGACCTAAGAAGACACAAGAAACCACATGACTTGATATTGTTAAAGTTACTTAACACTTTCAATTAAAAAAACATATTTTGAAGTTATTTACACTCTTGAAAATACAAAATTTTACAAAAATGTATGTAAAAGACTTTTGCAGAAGTATTTTGAGAGAAGACTTCTTCATTAGCTAGAAACATTAATGAACATAAATGTTCGTAACCTCATAATTATCACTAATTAAGTTATGAATTTTATTCAAGAGTCTCAATATTGACTAATATACATGATCAACAATAAAATATTAAAAATATTTTAATTTTAGAGAAAATTAAAGTTTAATAAACATTGACTTAGAAGACTTATACAGAAGTCTTCTTGAAGTAGACTTCCTTGGAAGTTTTTCCATTTTTATAATTTTTTGCAATTACAAATTTACAAAGGAAGACTTCTAGAGAATTCTACTCTAAAGCATTTTGTTATAAATATTGACTTAATTTTTTATTTCAAAAATTAAAAAAATACCATAGAAGCTTCTTCGGATAAACAAGTGAGTTTTGTAATTGACCGAATTATGTCAAAAATTTGACTTTCTACATAAGACTTCCATGGAAGTTTCCCAGCGGAATACTTCCAAAGAATTCTTCTCAGCTGTTACATGCAGTTTGCTCACTGTTGGTGGAAGTCTTTAAAGGTTACTTTTGTAGTTGACCATATTTAATTTTTTTAGAGAAGACTTTCTGAAAAGTCTTCTGGTGGAAGACTTTCATAGAAATCTTTTTCAATAACCAAAGGTTTGATCAGAATCCCGAAATAAAAATTGAAAAGACTTCCAGGGAAGTTTTTTAATAAAATTAAATATTTTCCTTTTCATTTTCAATTGCAAAACTAATCTACGGAGACTTCCACCGACAATGAGCACACTTCATGTGACAGTTAAGATGACTTCCGACTGAAGACTTCCCGGGAAGTCTTTCAAAGAAAGTCAATTTCTGACACAATTCATTCAATTGCAAAACTAATATGTTTTTTCAATGTACTCGGTTTTTTTAACAAAGAAAAGTTGGAAGGCTTACAAAGAAGTATTCTCTAAAAACATACATAAATTTAATTTCAAAACTAACCTATGCATTGACAAGAAGACTTCCCGTAGAAGTCTTCTCGGTGGTCCATAGAATTCTTTTTCGGCTAAAAAAATCTAAATAAAATTCAAAGATCATTCTTAGATCTGGTGAGGTTCATGTTTAGCTTCTCCAAGCACACGGAACTTCCAATGAAAATTACCCACTTTTTCTTGACCAAGAATAATGAACTTGAATAACTCTACTAAACTTATAAATTTTGAAATAAAAATGTTGGGATTTAAGGATGAAATAAGAGTGGAAGTGAAAGGGAAATGATTTGTGTATGTAATAAATTAGAATATGAAGATGTAGATGTTAATGTTTATGTGCATTTAGAGATTGAATTTGGTTGTTTATGGTGGTTGGTGTATTGATAATAATGTCAATGTTGTATTGATAATAATGTCAATGTTGTAAAAGATTAAAATAAAAGAGGAAGATGAGAATGATAGACTAAAATACTTATTTTTGAAAAAAAATAAAAAGATTTTGTGTATAATCTGAATTTCTAGGGTGAGTAAGACAAATAAAAATTCCAAAAAAATTAAGGGAATTGCAAATATGACTCAAAACTTGATTTTAAATACAAAAGTATACCCAAACATCATTCACTCATTTTAAATACAAAAGTATACCCGAACATCATATAGTTGATCTTATAAATAATTTATGATTTGATAAAAAAAATTTTCGGATAAAAATTGAAATCATGTAATTATAAAAATTTGTAAATGATATAAATTATGATATAGTAAAATTAAATTATTTTTAACATAAATGAGTGAATGTAGTGAGTCATAGTATTCTTTGGTTTAGGGTTTGGTAACATATGTTGTATTATGTTTGTATTCTTAGGGTTTTTTTGGAAACTTAACATTTTTATTCAAAAAATATTTTTTTACCTAAATGGATTTAGTTATGTATATATTAAACACTTTTTAAGTTGAATTTGATTATAATAAAATGTTAGTTAGTTAATTAAGTTTAGAGTTTATATTTAGGGTCTAGACGACTTCGAGGAAGTCGTCTGATGAATAATATTTACATCAAACGACTTCTGAGAAAGTCTTCTGGTGAATAATAAATTTAAGGTCTAGAAGACTTTCAAGTAAGTTTTCTAGAAGACTTACTTGAAAGCCTTCTGAATCGAAAGTATTTAACTTTATTGGAATTTGTGTTTCCTTATATAAAGAAAAGTTACACATTCTCTCTTCCTCTCAAATGTCTAAAAAAATGTAATGTTTCTCATTCTAAAACTCTCCAATCTCTCTCTAATATTTTTGAACTTAAAAACACCAATTTCTCATTTTTATCTCATGTCTTGTTTTTTTTTTGCAGGTTTTTCATTACATGGTTCTCCGTCTTTCACTTCTTTAATGGTAGATTTATAAATCATATTTTTTTCATTTGGTAACCCCTTGTCGCTTAAAGATCTTATATTTCGAAAACTCTTTTTGTTGGTTTAAGCTCTTACATTATTTTTGAAGTTTTTCTATGTTTTGAAGCCATTTGAATGTTTTTGGATATGCATGTTTTTCAGATCTGTGACAGACTTGGAAGATTTCCAGAGAAGTCTTCTCGAAAGTTTTCTAACATTTAATGCACTAGAAGACTTCCTGGAAGTCGTCTAGAAGACTTCGTGGAAGTCGTCTGGCGAAATTTTCTCCATATCTCCTTTTTCATAATAGATCTGAGCATTTAGGTAAATCTTCATGGCAAAGTTTTGGTAAGTCTCTGATTGCTTAAAGCTTTTACTTTTTTCCCAAACTAAAACATTCTATTAATTTATCATTTTTTTCTCACATCTTTCTCACTAATTTATCTTATTTTGTAGGTTTTTATTACATGGTTCTCATCTTATACTACTTTAAAGGTAGATTTATTTTTTTAAAATTAGTAATTTAGTGTGTTATTTAAAGGTAGACATATCTCATATTACACTCATTTTCTCTGTCTTGATGCCATTTGAACGTTTTTGGATTTGGCAAGTTTTTTAGATCTGATTCAGACTTTGGAAGATTCTGGGAAGTCGTCTAACTCGAAGTCTTCTAGACGACTTCCAGGAAGTCTTCTCGAAAGTCTTCTAACATATAATGTGCAAGTCTTCTGAGAGAGTCTTCTCTCAAATCAAGTGGAGTCAAAACTTCTTTTCTGGAGGAATGATCTATAATATTTTTGTTTATGGTCATTTTGTGATTTGTAGGTGTACACTATTAATTGTGATTTTCTTATTATAAATTTAAGAGATATTAATTTTTAAATATTTGATAAATATATTCATGTCTACAATGCTATATTTCCAAAAGTACATCACATTATTGAAGTTATTGATACAACATTAATAGCAAACACACAATAATACAAAAAATATCAAATTTACTACAGCTAAGGGAGAAAAATTCCCAATAAAAATTAGTCAAAATTCACAACATATCAAATATTACATAAGTTCAAACATATAACAATTTCACAAGAAGACTTCTGGGAAGTCTTCTGGAAGACTTAAATTCAAAGATGGAAATTGAAATATAAGCGAGAAATTTAAGAGAGAAATTAAAATTTAGGCGGGAAACTAAAATTTTAAGTGAAACTTGAAATTTTAAATTTCATGAAAGTTAAAAAGTATATCTTATGATCTAAGAAGATATATTAAACCATAGTACTTGATATTTTTGAAGTTACTTAACACTTTTTGAAAGTTAAAAATATATCTTTAAGTTACATAACAAGTTTACAAAACTAAACGTAGAAGACTTCTAAAGAATTCTTCCAGCAGACTTGTACGAAAGTTTTTTGAGATTAGCTAGAACCATTAATAAACATGAATATTGGTAAACTCATAACTAAAATCAATTAAGTTATGACTTTTATTCAGGAACTCAAATATCACTTAATATACATGAATTAACAAGAAAATGTTAAAAAGTCTTTATAGTTTTAAAGAAAATGAACTTTATTAAAATTTGAGGTAGACGACTTCCAAGGAAGTCTTCCAGAAGACTTACACGAAAGTCATCAATAAGGTCATTTTTGTAATTGAAAATTTACAAAGGAAGACTTCTAGAGAATGTCTTTGAAATCTACAATAGACTTCTTTGGAAGTCTTGCTTTGTAAATATTGCCTTACTTTTGTTTTCAATTTATTTTTCAAAATACCAGAGAATACCTCCAAGTAAGTCGTCTAGGATAAACATGTTAGTTTTGGCATTTGATCAAATTGTGTTAGAAAATTAACTTTTTCCAGACGACTTACAAGTAAGTCGTCTAGCTGAAAAATAAAACTTAAATATTTAATATTATTTAGACTACTTATATGTAAGTCATCTCAGGTTACTCTTTGCAATTAGAAAATAAAATTTAAATATTAATTTTAACTAGACGACATACATGGAATTCTTCTGTGATATCCAAGTTTTAACACAATATCGAAAAACAATTCCTGGAAGACTTCCGTGTAGGTCGTCTAACTAAAATTAAATATGTAAGTTTTATTTTTCAAATGAAAAACTAACCTGAGAGGACTTACATATAAAACGTCTGGTATTTTCGAGATTTATTTGTTAACAAAGAAAACTGGAAAACTTCCACATAAGTCTTTTCTAAAATACATATAAAAGTCAATTGCAAAACTAACATCTGCATTGACCAGACGACTTCCGTGTACGTATTCTACATTCAGACCTGGAAAAAATTGATTTCATACCTTAAATTAGTGAGATAACTTCCTTGGCACACATAACTCTTCTCCAAGCACACAAAAGCTCAAAAGAAAGTGACTCACCAAGAATCGTAAGCTTGAACCAAAATCTTGATTTTTTTAGATGAATATAGAGAGAAAGTGAAATAGATTTAGTTTTTGAGCATAAGAAATGAGATAACAAGATTGAAAACTGATTTTAGGTGCATTAAGAGCTTCAAATTGATTATACATGGTGGTTGGTATATTGATGACAATGACATTATTGTAAATACTTGATGAAGATGAGGATGATAGAATAAAATATTCATTTTCAAAAAAAAAGAAGTAATGGCATTTTCGTGAGTAATAAGAATTTTGGGGTGAATAAGACAATGAAATTCCAAAAAAAAAATATCATGGGTTAGTTTTGTGTTTGACTTTAAATTTGGGAAAATTGCCAAAAAGATTAAATAGGTATACTATTGTCCCCTTAGAACAAAATTTAGGATATTTGTCCATATAGTACAAACAATAATGAATACCCCCTTTTGTCCTTATTCTATTGAAATTTTCCTAATTAAAATGTTATTTAGTAACGAATTATTTAATTAGTAACGAATTATTTATGAGTAACCGATTAGCGTAAAGCTAAGTTTAAAAAAAAAAAACAAATTGTTGGTGTAGTTGTGCATTCTCTGCGTTACTCCACGACGTCGAGGAATAAATCCATGTGTACTTCTTCCTCCTTACCGAACCTGATGACCGGCGAAGAGGCAACGACGGCGTTACGCTGCTCATGCTCACCCCGGTGTTGAGGACAAGTACGGTGGTGTGGTGACGGAGAATAAGTCATCCCATGGATCCTTCAACGCTTCTCTGCTGCTTCTCCTATCCTCTCTATCTAACTGGGCTCTCACGGTGCTTCTTCTTCTTTTGGGATATAGATGATGCAAGCATATTAATTGCAAAGAATTACTGAAAAAAGTTAGTGTGGATGTCACTCTACTTCCTGAAATTATATTCACGTCATAGAGATTCTCTGTTACTTTTTGCTCACAAGTTCTTTTTGTGTACGCAGAAAAAAGGAGTGTGGATCAAATTGCCAAGGCAGCTTATTGTCTTGCTGAAAATCTGCTGTTAAGCGTGTTGTTAAGTTTCTGTAACACCGCAACTTTATTTACTGGTTGTGTTCATATGAGTAGAAGGGTTCTGGTTTCATCACGCGAGAAGGACTACTTGATGCTTGTGTATTGGATTCAAAAGATAGACAATACCGCTTCCTTTAATGCATCTCACCGTGTTCAATATCTGCCTTTGCTCATTAACTACAGGAAAGAGGTCTGTGGTGGGATCGATATGTTCAGTGTGTCTTTTTTTGACTGACTGATCACAGTGTGTTTGATCCAAAGGTGCTAGTGGTTCAAGAGAAGACATGTAAGAACTAAGGCAAGGTATCTGGAAGAGGAGGTTTTCAATTTTTTTTGGAGAAAACTTAAAAGAAAATTAAAATATTAAAAAGATTTAGCAGAATATTACTTACCGTGTTTTTGCTAGATTTTCGGATCTTGTTTATTTTTTTTCCGAAGAACTTACATTCTACCACTATAGAAGGTAGACGAAGAACTAGGATATGGTATACACGACTGTAGATAGAAAAACAATGTCAAGAATCACTTCTCATACCGAGCTAGATAAATGTTTAATCTCTACGACTTACAGTCAACCAAACCGTAGATTACAGAGACTTCGTAGAGTATATATTCTGAGCTCGTAGTTATATATTGTTTTTGATATATTGCGCAGTTCCTAAGCCGTTTAGAACGCTGTCTTTCTGTTAGATTACATATTCTACATCTCCGTAGATGGTAGATCGTCAGATACTAACACAATTTACTATTCCATTTTTAAATTTACAATTTAAAGATATTTTATAAACAAAAATATTTTTCTATATGAACATGCTTATCTACATCAAGTTTACCATTTTCCATAATTTCTTACCTTGTAAAATAATAATATTGAATTTTCAAAGACAAAAAGGGTAGTGAAGGTCCAAACATGCAAAAATTGGATTTTGTTTCTAAGGGACAATAGTATAGTTATTTTGTCCCTTTTTGGCAATTTTTCCTTTAAATTTTGAGTTATGTTTGCAAGAAGCCCAACAAATTATGAGTAGTTTTGCATTTGACTTTATTAAATTTTGAATAAAAAATGTCTTTTTTATTATGAATCATTTGATGTGGATGCAATAACCCATGAGGATTAGACGAACCAGATTCGACAAATGGATAAGATTGGTCCGACCATAATGAATCATACTCGACCAAAGGAATATTCCATCAGCCATGGATGGATAAGGATCAACCAAGACTTTCCTTTTTCCTATTAGTATAATGTTTACCTTTTCCAGTTTATAGCTAAGAATGTTATCTTTTCATTTATCTAATGACAGTCTAATGTAATCCCTATATAAAGGGAATCTCCATCAATTTATTCATAAGAATCACAAGTTCCCCCTTCTTTTCTTAACACAGTTTATCAGCACGATACGTCTCTGAAAACACCTAAGCTTATTCGAAACTCATAAACCCTAAACACCAGCCGTCAAGAGAAAACTAAGTCCACCGGAAAACCACCATCGAAATTCATCTCTCCCATCGATTCAATCTCCCTCTCACCGCATACACCGAGGTCATATCCCGCATACACACACAACACACACCCGCGAACAGCCGATACACGCACACACCCGCGATACTCACATCCGCGATAGACCAAACCCGCGTGCACCCGAGAAAGCTCTATACACCCGATAGAGGTTTATCGGCTAACCACGAGGAACACACAAACACCCGATACAGCATCAGACAGCGATACAACCAGCCGAACCAGCACCAGCACCGATCACACACACGGGAATCACCACCCGCAGACAGCCGATTCACCACCCGATAGAGGTTTCTCGACTAATCAACGGACCAACGACCACAAGCACACATCCTACCCACGAACAGCACCACCAGCACTCGATACAAGCGCAGGACCACCACCCGATAAGTCACAGGACCTGCGACCAGCCCGTACGCAAACCGCGACCAATCTCGGTGGACACGTCAACCCTACTGAGGTTAGGGTATCCGATCAACCCTAATTTATAAATTGATCATAGAGCTTTTGCTAGGTTGCTGGCTAGTTTAGGGAATCTCATCCTGACCACATAGGGTACAAGTCCATTGATTGAATTGTTTGATTGATTGATAGTCTGATTGCAAATCACATAGAAATCGGGTGTTAGGATTGTTAATCTACAGAACCCTAAAATCAATTAGACTTTCTAGGTTGTTAAAACCTAATCATAAACCTAATTCATTAGGATTGATAAAACCCTAAACCTAATCGACCAATAACCCTAAATTACGATCTAGTTAGTTTTGCTAGATGTTAACCAATTAGTTTTTAATTATAAACTGAATTTGCTTAATTGTTTGTTTGATTGATGATTGTTTGAATATAAATAACATAGAAACCGAATTGCTAGGTTGTTAATTTACACAAATATGAACCCTAAACCTAAATTCGAACCCTATAACCTAATAATAACCTAAATAGGTTTCCTAAACATAACTTGGATTAGGTTTTACGAGTTATAATAGGGTTTGTGTTAAAACCGGAAATACATACTTACTTACTAAATGATTACTTGAATTGAGGTTATAAAGCATGCATCATAATCGTATTGGCCGCATGGCATGCATATGTATAGAAACTGATTTCTAGGTATGTCTTGAATGATCATGAAACCTATTTAATGAATCTAAAACATATAGTGACCTAATTACAAATCTATATGGAATGTCAGATGTCGAAATTTGAGCTTCAGACTATGATGCCCTAAATCTCTCTGGAGATAATTATCTTGAATGAGTAATGAACACTTCAATTGCCCTGAAGTCTAAAGGACTATGGAAATGCATCATTGATGGCAATAATGAAAGTGAAAGTGAAACATAGAGCCATAGCAATTATGCGCTATCATCTCATTGAGGATCTGATAAATCAATACTTACATATGAAGGATCCTTGTGATCTTTGGACAAAACTAAAGTCCAGATACTCAATGGCATTATGGCGAAAAGCCATGCATGAATGAAGATTCTCAGGTTCCAGGATTTTGAATCCGTGGATGAATATAATACTGCTCTGATGGAAATCGCCTATAATCTTGAAATATGTGGTGAAGTGATAACAGATGTGGATTTACTATATAAAACGTATTCCACATTCCAATCCAAAAAGATCTATTGTTATCACATAAGGCTAAGGGTTTCACCACCTATAATGACCTATTGTCATACCTATTTACCAATGAGCAAAGAAAGCAAAAGGTTAAAGATACCATCAACAAATTTGAGAATCTTCAGAAAAGATACAGTGAGATGAGATTTCTTGAAGCCAATCAGGCATGAATGATAAGGATTCCGAGGAAGCCATTATGGAAACATATGGACTGTGAGGTCGGCTATACATTGACTAAAGAAAGAAAATTTCGACATTCTGACTTCATATTTTATGTTTTATGTTTTGTTTTGATTTGCTTGTCATTTACAATTTTATAGCAATTAGTTATCTTTTTTATTTGCTTGATGATTTCTTGTTTGATAAATGACAATAAAAGGATAGTCAATCTAATATAGACCACGGCAAAAAGGCATTTGCCTAAAGAGGCACAAATTTATTCACCCAATAAAGACCCATTGAGTTATAAATACTTAAGCATGGATGGTTTCCACATTGAACCAATGGGAAAAGGAAACAAAAGTTTCTTTCAGATTATAAGAAAATTGCCTAAAGCCTTATAAGAAAAGTGGTTAAAGACTATACCTATATACTCTGATCTAGACTATGCTAAAGGATCAGTATGATAAAGGCAAAAGCCATGGTATCATGCATACCCACGAAAATTATACACTTTATGGCATGACTGGATTAGCCATCAAAGTCCAAACTTGATGCCAAAGAAAGATATTACACAAAGGCACAAGAGTTATCCCATAAAATCTCACGTTGTGTACATGTGCACAAGGGAAACTCATTAATCTATATTGTCCCAAGCACCACGTGATTATAGTATGTCCATGAGGGGGAGTGAGGACAAACCGTGATCATGACATACACAAACACGTGTGACAAGGTCCATCGAACCATGGAAAACTTAGCCGAATTCTTTCAAAATACAAGGCCACTACGCATTATGCTTGAGGACACATGACTTTACATGTTTAGATTAATCATGGCATCAGGGCCATATAAATGAGCAAAGAAATTCCAATCTCAGATTATGGTCATGGAAACCAGACATATACATAACCATCTTAAGAGAATCTGAAGATACCACCACAAACATATGTGCCACTTAAGATGGAACCTCAGAGATGGAGGATTGAGAATGAGAATATATGTTGGATGAAAAATGTCTTTCTCCACGAGTTTTAAATGTCTTGAGCCAAACATGGGTGATCTAATAAGTGGTCTAGAACAGATTGCAAGAGATAAGTAATCTGATCATCCAACATTAAAGGGGAGAAAGTTATAACTGGGTAAAGAGAAAAAAGAGAATGGTATTAACATCATTGTCTTGGCAAGATCCTCGGACTAGAAAATATGATTTAAGACATCCAAATGATACAAAAGCTAGCAAACTAGATGCCAGACACATTGACCCAAATGAAAAAGAATGACTAAGTCATACCAGCTTGCACCAAATAAATTTGTTGTCCTAGAAGAGACACAATCAAGTTGCTACAGAGTCTCAAGATAGACAAATATGAGATACCATACAATGGACTTTGGGATGCCAAATCCACGGTACTTTGGTGATTGGGACGCCAAACACCAAGGTATTAAAGGTCATAAGATGCAATCAATTATGTTATGTCTGGAATACAATGGAAACGCAGAAAAGGGTATTGATACAATGATATATATAAGATAGTGCATACAAGGTAGCACTTGAATATAAAATATAAAGCGAGGATCATGAATCCACGTGTGAGTACTCATATATATAAAGGTTAAAAGAAAACGTGGGATTTAAAGAAAGATTTAAGATCTATAGAAAGATAGACGTATTGGTCATATAATGTCATCTGATAAACAATGGATAAATGGGTCTGTGAGATAAAAGAGAATCGTGAGATATAGGGATATAACCATATGATCTAAGGTATTCATATTTCCTACTTAAAGCATTTAAAGGAATGACTTGATTACACAAGGATACTCACACAGGCCAAGGAACAAATTATAAGGAGATATACTCATATGTGGTGGATTCTACTACAATTCAAAATTGATAATGTCTGGAAAGAAATGATGATGTAGTAGCAGTATATTAATCATGGATAAGATAAATAATGTACCATAAAGATGGGAAAAAATTCTCAAAGAACAGCTTGTTCCTTAGCTGTTTATGGACTGATGCAAAGCAGCTGCATATAATATGTTCGACTGAATAATACTAAGTAAAGGAGTTCTAATAAGAACAATCCAAAACAGTCCATATATTCTTATAAAATAAAAAGTCCTTGTGTTTATAGTAAACCACTTAAAGAAAAGTTGATTGGTTTCAAAACGATACAAGTTATCGATTGATTTTAGACAGATTATGATCATAACATTTGGATCATAAGATTACGTACTATATGGTTGGTCTATAATATGAGATGGTCATGGAGAAAAGTAAAATGGCCATATTTAAACGGATGTGAAAGTGAATCCGACCATGACCACAATGCCGACCATAACAGGCCATAATGGCTGTGGTCGAGGATAGTAGCATGGTCGTGGTCGACCAAACGGTCGTAGTAACAGTTTTATCCAAGGTCCTTATAGCCAAGTTGATTACGGCCAGGGAAACCTATGTGGATGACCATGTGACCAAGAGAATTAAGGTTAGGGAAACCAAACATGGCTGATCATACGGCCACAAGTATGCATACGGGCAAAGCCCATACGACCAAGAGATTTATGGTCGATGTATGGCCGATCATATAGCAAATGGTCGAGATAATTATGGCAGACCATACGAACATACAAGACAAAACGGTCAAGAAAGAAATGATTATAGTCGTGGATAAGTAAGGGGTCGTGGTGTATACACTGAACCACAAGACCCGACCAGGAATGCTAAAGTCGTTGGCCATAGGTGCCATATGGGCGAGCTATTAATTCAAAATGTGCATAATGCCAAAATGGCTGAACATATCTATATCAAATGGATATATTGATCACAATCAATGATCCATCAGCATGCATATCAGTATGCTTAATTTAAAATATAGCTGATGATGAAGAAAGGTAAAGAAAGGTTCTAAGGAACTAATGGTAACCATAAATATATACTTCGTTATTTATTTACAAGGAGCGAAAGATTTAAGGTTCGTTTTATACTAACCAAACTAACAACGCCAAAGATGGGTAAATTGGTTTTTGCAGATGCAAGTTTTTTTATCTAATCACAAACAGGTTATAAATTTACTCATGGAGGTTTTGCAACCTCGTGGAGGTCAATGAAACAAACCAAGGCCGCATATCATTCAACAATTAGGAAATATGGCATCCATGAATCAAGTAGACAATCCGGTCGATAAATCAAAGCATTAGATCGATGGCGATTTAACCAAGGATCGACCATCACCGATAAAGACGATGCAACTTACATAGCTCATTCTGAAAGAGATAGTGCAATCCGTGAAGATGATTAGTCAAAGACAAAGGATCAACATATCCGACCATATTGAGGAGTAGACAACAACAAAGGAGTACAAGAAGTGCAAGAACGGTCAAGTGATAAGCTCAACCGAATTATCTAAATCAACCTCTACGTCTGAAGCTAGTATACAAGATTAGGATTGACAGACATCCAATGAGGCACAAAACAGAGGGAGTAATACGATTGTACTCTTTTCCTAACTTTGGTTTTATCCCAAAAGGGTTTTACAAGTTAGGTTTTAACAAGGCAACATACCAACGTATTATGAGCTCTATATGGTTATAACTCCAAGGGAGTGTTATGAATCATTTGATGTGGATGCATTAACCATGAGGATTGGACCGAACCAGATTCGACCAATGGATAAGATTGGTCCGACCAGAAATGAATCATACTCGACCAAAAGGAATATTCCATCGGCCATGGATATATAAGGATCAACCAAGACTTTCTCTTTTCTATTAGATAATGTTTACCATTTCCATGTTTATCTAGGATTTTATCTTTCCATTTATCTAATGACAGTCTAATGTAATCCTTATATAAAGGGAACCTCCATCAAGTTTATTCAATAAGAATCATAAGTTCCCCGTTCTTTTCTTAACAATTTTTGAAACCTATTAATATTTTTGATTAATATGAGCATAGTTTGGGTGTTAAATGGGCACGATTCTGAAAATAAGTGTAATAAGTAAGATAACCGGTTTGGGTGTTAAACATGGTACATAAAAGTTTAAGTATTAACAAGTTTTAACGACATTTATTTGGAGTACTTTATAGAGTTTTCCCTTATTTTTATATTAAGTTAATTATATTAAATTTAAATAAAATATATTATACAAGAATAATGGCATTTTTAGATAGTCTTTATCATTTATTTCTTCTCTCTTAATTATATTTGAGAGAGAGGAAATCAAATTTTAATCGGATTCTACCTTCCGGTTAATTTGGAACTAATTCTAGCAGATTTCTTTCTCAACACAATGGCGGACATTTAGCATGAGGTGCTTGCAGTCAACCGTCATTCGTTTTATACATAGTTCCCTTTTTGGTTTGTAAAGTCTTCATATATCTGTATAAGTTGATGACAAAAAAAACACTTTATGTAACATTCTGATCACTTTTGCTAGTGGGATCATATGTACGTTTATTCGGTTCATGATTCACCACCTGACCGATGGTCTCCTTGCTAACTTTCAAAGTTTGAAATACTTATTTATTGATTTTAAAATTACCAAATAATATTTTTCGGGACTTTCGACATACATTATTATATACCATAAACCAGAATATTATACTTCCGTTTTTGGCGAGGTTTTATTTCCATTTTGTTGAGATTATATTCTTTGTAATTCTCATTCTGCTTGTTCATTCTCTTTTGTGATTTGTTTTGCAAAAGCATCAGTCTCAGAAGCTTGCTTTGGATTCTGCTCTATATTCTTTTTCTTTGTAACTATAATAGCATTTCTAATACACTTCTATATTTTTTTAGAAGTAGAGGAAAAGGTCTCCTTTATATTCTTCAAATATAAAAAAGTATTAGATGATTTTTTTCGTGATGATGTACTAAATAATATTTATAAATAATTAAAATATAATAATTTATCAATATTTAACTTTTCATTTGTTATACTTCTTAATAATTAGTAATTTATATGTGTTTAGTTAAAATAAAGAAGAGTTCTTCATGATACTTTAGAAACATAAAAACAAGTGGTGTCTTGTTCTTGCAATTTTTGATATTTCTTATCTTTTTCTTAGCTCATGTCATTTTTGCCAAATTTCTACTTTGGCGGGTTGGGTTTCCATGCCCCGTTGAAAAATTTTGTGAGCAGCGCTTCATGGAGTTGCTTGCGCTCGTTAGTATCGCCCTTTATTTTGTGGTAGGTATAGTACTTTGTTTCGTCAAAGGGATTCATAGGTTACCAAGAGGGCTGGTCAGAGGACGTTAGAGTTTACCCTCAGTGTCTCTTTCCCAAACATTCCATCCTTTCTCTCGCATTACTGCGGCCGAATCCGGTTGCTCGTCCTCGGAAACAAATTGTTTTCCATTTATCCGCTTTGTTAAAGGAAAAATGTTTTCGTGGCTCTTAGTAAGTTTCCATCGTCTTTGAAGCTACTTGCTTCATCGTGTTATGTTTGGTCAAAACACCTCATGTCTCCCTTCATTGTGATGAAGTTGTTTGCAAGGGGAGGGCATCTTGCAGAGTTATATTTTTGTTCACATAGAGGTCGCCTCAGAACTTGGAGTTTATCTAGAGTGTTTTACGTAGGGTCTCCATTGTCGTGTCGTCTGGGAAATAAACTTCAGATACCACCTTGATAGGTCCTAATATTTACCATTTTTAGACCATGTTATAAGCCCTATTTAGAGTCTATTATATGCGTCTAGGATGTGTTTTAGAGTCTTTTCAAGTCCAGGTACATTTTGGAGCATTGTAGATATTACGAGGCTTTCTAGAGCTCAGAGAGAGAGAGGAACCTCATAGCTGGTCAAATTCAGCAGAGTACCAGTCGAGACAAAGTATTTACGTCGATCGACCGTTGACGCCCAAAAACCTAACTCACAAAATACCTTATTAGAAGCCTAAGTCACATAAAATTGCCCTTGGATGTGTGTTTACCTAGTTTATATGTTCTTTGCTAGTGTTTTATACAAAGATAAACTTTTTACAAGCTTCGATAATTTTCAAAACAAACATAGTAGTTTAGGGTTTTTAGAGAGAAGATAAAGATTTCTTCGAGCTTTGTATTGGAACCCACTTTCTATCCATATTCTTTATCGTATGCACTATTTCATGTTTATGATTATGTTCTGCTTAGCTATGTTTGAGTAGTCACCTTGTTAGATTTATGGTTCATTAAAGTTTCTGATGGATATCCAAACAATAAAATTGCTAGGTTGATTATTAGATATATCAATCATAATTGTGCTTATTGCTTGTGTTCTATAGTAGCCTAACCAGAACCCTGAATAAATACCGTTGAGCTTAAATTACTAGGGAAAATCGAGAGAATGTTTTAGTGATTAAAATTGAACCAATCGAATCTGATCATTTAATGCTTGACTAAGAAAGCCATCGATCGATACCATTTGCATACCATCGATCGACAGTCATTCCAAATTTGCACTATTCCAAATTTGCACTATTCCAAATTTGCACTTGAAATTTGTAGATTCTCAGCTTAGCCATAGAATAGATATAAATTATAATATTTTTACTAATTGAATTCATGTTCTATGATTGAAAACCCCTTGGCTTTTATTCATTATAATTTGATACATGAAAGCTCTAGATCTAGCTTTTCTTACTTGTTTTGAAACCAATTATTACTTATTTTAAAGTCTTATTAATTTTCTAGCTTAACTAAGATGATTATCAAATCTATTGTGTGTCCTTCCTCTCTATGAATTTTATCCCTAAGTACTATAATTGAACCTCTTATTTGAGAGAGTAATCAATAGCTCTTGGGTAATTTGAGCACGTATCAAATTTGATGATGTTGCCAGGGAGCAAGGATCACAAATAAGATTTGTTTTGCAAGTTTTGTCTAGGTTTTCTTTTTAGTTTATTTACAAAAAAAAAATATTTTGTATTTCAGGTGAATGCCCAACATTACCAAAAGCAAAAAGAAAACATACCTAATATTCTCAGACTAGTAGCCATCAAATGTAGCATTCACAATGAGACACGACAAGCATCGATCGACGCCAAAAACTTCTTCGTCGATCGATACTTATCTGCCAGAATCGAACGAAACCAACACCGAGATATCAATTGACGGTGATTCCCGAGCAGAGATGGTTCCTATGCTGATCGTGACTAGGAATGAGAGAGGGAACCTGTATGACCTCAATTGTCATCTGCGTAATGCAACAGATCAGAGAATTGATGGTTAGGGAATTGTGATCCTTGAACCAGAAAAAGTTGATGTAGCTCAAGTTGGATCTGAAGCCCATGCTGCTCAACCCATAACGTTAGTTGACTATAATCGTCCAGATCAATTCTATGCCAACAAATCTTTATTCGTCCTCCATCTTTCAAAAAGGAACGATTTGAGCTAAATCCAACTTATTTCACACTTGTGGCACAGACACCATTTCATGGTCATTCTCATGAGCATCCTAAGGATCATTTGGAGTGATTGCCATCAAGGCTAATGGAGCCCCTGAGAACTACCTTTTATGAAAACTCTTCAATTATTCGCTTGCTGAAGATGCTTCATACTAGCTTAAGCAACTACCACCAGGATCTCTTACATCTAGGCAGACATCAAAAATGCCTTCTTGTGTAATTTCTTTGATGATGCCAGAGCTGAAGAAATGAGGAGCAGAATTGTTACATTCACACAGGAGGCTAGTCTTTCAGGAACTCCTTGATCAGATTTAATCCTACCAAAGAGATTGTCCACACCATGGATTCAATGAAGTGCAAATTCTCAGGACATTATTAGAGGTGTTGAGCTATCATACCATATGGATTTAGACAACACCATTGAGGGAAATTTCTGCACTATGAGTCCAGAAGAGGCCACCACTTTGATAGAGAATTTGGCAGTTAGCAACATCATTAAAAACAATGATCATGAGAGGAAGAAATCAATCTCTACACTGCTCAAGATCAGATGGAATAAGTAAAAGCCAAGTTTGACAGTGTTAAGAGGTTTCTGAAGAAGCAAGTTAGTTTCACAAAAGGTGTAGAAGCTATAGGATCTGACAATGAGAAAGGTGAAGAAGAAGAAGATGTGAACTTTGTTGGTGAAAATGGATTCCGGAGGTATGGGAACCAGAGCAACATAAAATCTTATGGCAATGATCAGAGGAGTAGCTACAACCAGAATCACAGCAGCAGTGACCCTACAACAACAACATAACCTATGGAGCCTAGGGATGTTAAATCCAGGAACATGGCTTAGCCCTCTTTTGTTTAAAATAAACCCAGCCCTATTTTAATCTAACCCCATTTTAACCCTATTTTAATTAAGGGTTAGGGCTGGTACCAGGGTTAGCCCATTTAATTTTCATTCATGTAGACAAAAGTTTGTATACTAATTTTAACCAAAAAATTACATTTTTAACAACTTAAAATATGATCATATAAATAGAAAAAATCGTAAAATTGAGTTTTTCCGCCAAAACAGCAAAATCGAGTTTTTTCGCCAAATCGTAAAATCGAGTTTTTCCGCCCAAATTGCAAAATCAAGTTTTTCCCGCCAAAACCAAAAAATCATGTTTTCCCGCCAAAACCAAAAATGACGTTTTCTCGCCAAAACCACAAAACCTCATTTTCCGCCAAAACCGTAAAATTGAGTTTTTCCCGCCAAACCACAAAACCTCGTTTTCCCGCAAAACCGTAAAATTGAGTTTTTCCCGCCAAAACCGCAAAATCGAGTTTTTCTGCCAAAACCATAAAATCGAGTTTTCCCGGAAAAACCGCAAAATCGAGTTTTCTCGCCAAAACCGCAAAATCGCATTTTCTCGCCAAACCACAAAATTGAGTTTTCCCGCCAAAACCACAAAATCCAGTTTTCCCGCCAAAACCGCAAAAATCAAGTTTTCCGGCAAAAAACCACAAAATCAAGTTTTCCCGCCAAAACCGCAAAATCGCGTTTTCCCTCCAAAACCGCAAAATTGAATTTTCCCGCAAAAAACGCAATATCACGTTTTCCCGCCAAAACCGCAAAATTGAGTTTTCTCACCAGAACCGCAATATCGCGTTTTCCCGCCAAAACGGTAGAATCGCGTTTCCCGCCAAAACTGTCTAATCACAAATCAAGTTTATCCGCTAAAACCATAACACCGTAAAAAAATTTCGATTTTGGTGAAAAAAATCGATTTTGTAATTTTGGTGAGAAAACTCATTTTTTTTGTTTTTTACGGTTTTGCTGAAAAAAACTTTGTTTTGAATAAATAAACCAATTTAAAATTTTAATAGATATTTAGATAGTATATAATAATTGTATGAGTCAAATTAAATGGGTTAAAATATAAACCATATTCATTATAGGGCTAACCCTTTTAAACCCTGTAACAAAACTAAGGGTTAGGGTTAGAAATGGTTTTACAGGGTTAGGGCTAACCCTGTTAGATTAAGCCCATATTAACATCCCTAATGGAGCCTCCTACTATCAGAACACCCCATCAGATACCCAGGAGAACAAGATTGAAGGCATGATTGACAAGGTTTTGGAGGGATAACAAAAGATGACAGTGGATTTCAATGGAAGATTGATGATGTCTATTCCAACCTCAACACTAAATTTGAATCTCTCAACACCCATGTGAAGAACCTAAAGAATCAAGTTGCTCAGACCAGTGAAGATGTGAGGAGACAAGAAGCCTTGATCAAGGAGAAAATTGAGGCTGGACAAAAGCACCACTTCATTGCCATCATAGATGATGATTTTTGGGAAGTACTGGAAGAAGTTAGGCACCAGGAGGGAAGAAACTCATGAGAATCCCTTGCCATGTTCGAACGACCATCGATTTTAAACGAATTTAACCATTGAACGATGGTACCTGAAGAATCCGTGGAATCATGTGAAGATATGGACATCGACTGACAGTCGGACCCTACCATCGATCGACGCCAGTTCGAAACAAAAGTATGTGGGTTTCCAAGCATAAACGTGAGTCTTTTATATGCTAATAGGCACTCGAAACCCACTCTACCCAAACCTATACAAACAGATAAACAGTCCCTACGGTAATTAAGGAAGCTATGGATAGAAATTATAGAGGAAAGAAGAGGTCCCTAAGAATCTTAGAAGGAAAGCTTATTGGAAAGAGATGGACAGCTTTGCTAAGAGAGTCCTCATAATCCTTTTAGAAACCCCATTCAAGGAAGCTTATTACACTCATAGATTGTGGATGTTCTTCAGAGAAACCAAGGAGACTAATGTGGACATTGAAAGAATGTTCAATCATTTGTGGAAGAATGTAAAGCAAAGGGTCAAGTTGAAGAAGAGAAGCGACCCCATGGAAGTTTGTGGTTCCATGCAACATCAAATGACATGGACTACCCACATGCACTCTACGACACCGGTTCTTCAGTAAGCATTATTTCAAAGACCATGGCAGAATTACTAACCTTAAAAGTGGAGCCTTCTATTGATTCTTTCACTTTTTTGGATTGATCTAAGGTGAATTCAGGAGGCATAGTCAAAGACCTCCAAGTGAAAATCAGCGATGCCCTAATTCCTGCAGACTTTCATGTCTTTGACATCCACATGGGACATAATTCATCCCTGCTGCTTGGAAGAGCTTTCATGGCCACGGTATGAGCAGTATGCGACATGAAGACAAACAGGTTGTATCTATCTCTTATTGATCAAAATCACTACTATGAGCCTGTTCAAACTAGAAGCAAGACTGCTCTCATTGACTTGTGACATGGGTGTGTTTATTGTTCTATCAGGGTATGAATACCCTAAACAATTAACTATCAAATTAACTCTAACCTTAACACACAAATAATACTCTTGCCAAGAGAGATAAGGTGTAGTACTTAGGGTTCGAATCCACAGAGAGCAATGACACACAATAGATTTCTTATTTATAAAGACTAAGCTAGGTAGATATATATTAGTAATAAACAATCAATTAAGGAAATATTCTTTATCAAGATATATATATATATATATATATATATATATATATATATACAATATGGAATATGATAATAATGTAAATATGGAAATATGCTATTAAACTAACTAGATGGAAATGTAAATATGCTAGATCTAGGGTTTCAAGTTTAATGAATTATAGGGAATAGGAAGCACAGAAATGTAAATATTCTAGAACTCAAATATTAACTACTCTGACCCTTTTAACTCCAACTCTCGTATGCGAGCAAAAGGAAAGACCAACGATCAATGGCTAAGGCCTGATGTTGATCGACAGTGAAATCAGAAGGAAGTGTGAACGAGATTTGATTAGTCCACCAAGCTAATTAGACCAGCTCTCGCATGCTCCTAACAACCTAGTTCAATGAAGTCTATTCTGGCACAAAACGTACTCTCGTAGTCGTCTGTCCTACTTTCGAGATCCTAGTTAGCTACTCTAGAATGCAAGCATGAAGCACAACTTAATTCATGGATATTAACTTAGCCTAGCAATCCTACTTTTGGGCTAATCCATGATTGCTATCATTCAACCCAAGATCTAGTTGATAACTACTCAGACATAATCAAAGAAACAACAATAGTCTAAATATAATGCATAGATAAAATACTGGGGTTCCAATACAAATATCCCTAAGGAATTATGAATCTTCTCCCCTAAATCCCTATAACTCTAATGCTTTCCACACACTTGTGCACACAAATTTGCACCCTCTTCTCTGTGTAATACATAAAACATAAATATAAAACCTTAAAATTTAGGTCAAAAATCATCCAGGGCATCTTCGTCATTTTTCTCTAACTTCGGCTTGAAATCGGCTGTCTGTGATTTGGGTGTCGATAAATGGTAAGTGTGCAACATCGATCGACATTGGTCTTGAAACATAGGTCATCGCCAAGGTTGTGTCGTCGATCGACGACTATCTTGTACTTCGACTCTCTAGATGATCAGCTACGGATTCTTCTTTTCTAAATGTTCCAAAAGCTCAACGTATCTCCATATATCTCAAAAACGTACATGGACCTGTAAAGACTCTAAAACATAGTCTAAACACACATAATAAACTCTATATAGAGCCAATAATATTGCCTAAACTGGTAATAAATAGGCTATATCAATTTGGCTCATTAACCCGGACTTGTGGCCACATGTTTCTGCGATTTCGAGCAAGAGAATGACCCTGGCGATGAAGCATCGATTGATACATAGCCCAAGACATCGGTCGATGATGCCAACCAATAGTTGATCGAAACCCACTCTGCAGCATCGATCGATTCTCATTACCAAGCAGAGCCTAAGGCAGCTACCACAATAGAACACAGTGCATATTATGGTTATCTAAGACTTTTGGGATCAAAAACGGTAT
>CAJHQP010007988.1:0-29296 GCA_905132765.1 Moricandia arvensis
ATGTCTATACTTGCATGTAAGAAGTTAATGGTGACTCACACTTAACCCTCATCTTCCAAATACTTAAACCATACAATCACAAATGTCAAAGCTAAACCCTAACCCAACTTTTATAAAAATCATAAATAGTGGCTGACGATCAATAAAATATATGTAATCTTAAATTCTTAAACTCATATTAATACAATTTTGAGGATCTATCCTATATAAACAATTCATTTGTGATACATGCTTCTTTTTTTAAAAATGTAAGCATAATTCTATAAATATGAGATAATAGTAATTTTGTGTGAAGCTTGTTTGGTGTTGTAAGTAATGCCTAATTAACCTACTGGTAAAGATATATTTAAGTTTTGATCAATACATAAACCAAAGTCAATCAATGATATCAAAACTGCATACACACTATATGAATTAAATAATAACTGTAGAGAACATTTCCTATATTTGTGTTCATCAAATGAATGGAAATTAAAAAGATATTACATGCTTAGAAGAAGCGCGAAGGAGATCTCGTCAGATGACAATCTGGAGGAGGAAGAAGACAAGTGGTAGTCTCCTATACTTTTATTGGAATCTATTTCCTAACTAAACTTTCATTACATGATGAGTGAGGAACTTGCCACGTACACAGACATCTTAAGATGCACGAAAACCGACTCCTACTATTCTAATAATAGTTATTATGAAATGGTGGACAAATATTGCTAGATATATCGATGTCAAATAGACATGGGCAACTAAATCAGCTGCCAAAAATCAATGTACATAAATATGTAAAGCTGACCCAGTAAGACTCTTTTACTCGTACTTCACCAACTTGAAAATTACACTAGTAATTTTAATAGTTCAACTATTTGACATTGGGTGCGTCTTTTTGTCCGAATTCTGTTCATCTCGTCCTCATCTTCCCATCAAACATGATTCTTCACCCCAATTTTTTCGTTTCTTTATTTTTGATCTGATGCCAATTCTTACAAGTAGTACATGAATTCTGTGGAAGATTGGTGGCTAGCCAATTGTTGACGTTGGTATATAAAAAACAGAGATCTAAGCATGGGAGAGGGAAGGGAAAAATACAATTATTTATAGTGCAAGTATGGTGTGATTGGCAGCCTTCCACAATTAGAGACTCCAACCAGACTATTTTCTGGAAAATTAACACTAAAATGATGTTATTAAACTTATTTTACCTTTTTCGCTGTAGCAGGTTTTACCAGTTATAATAAATACGTAATATAGGCATATCACATAAAACATGAGAAACAGTGAATAAGTACTAGATTTTTGGTTATGGACTGGAATTATATTTTTTTTGATGGTCATAACATCCAATTTCTCTTTTATTTATGCTCTTTCTGTTCAATGCCGTTAAAGGTGATTACCTAGAAGCGAGAACATAAGTGTATAGTTCAAATATTCTTCTCCTTGAAACATTTTTTACTCTGGAATCACCAAATAAGAAGAAGCCATCTCTTTTTTACAAAAAAAAATAAACGTATCAGGTCCCCTAACTCTTCTCAGGTAGGTGTTGGTTTCATGTAACTGGAGAAAGGAAAGCTTTTATTCATATTAGACTCTCCAAATCTAACACATTCTACACCTCTTACACGCGAATAATTGTATCATGATGCATTTACTTACTTTTTCATCTTTTATCTGGCTAATATGTTTCTAATTGGTTGGCGGTATCCTAAAATAGTGCTCTTTTATTCTTTTGAGACTCTTTTAGAACCTGACATTCCTTTGGAATTCATCCTTATTCATGTCAAATTCCACAACTGTTTTTTTATTATGCTCGTCCTAGAATCGATTTTATATATTTGGTAATATCAGAATATGGAGTTACACAAAGAACTAGATCCAAAGTCGCGGACAACCAAATCTTCTGGGCATTGAACATTAAGCAGTGTTGGGATGTTGGCTAGATTAAAATGTGACATCCGCGTGAGTTCATCCAATCCACCGGCCTGGTCAACCATAAATAAGACTCGTAAGAAACTAGTTTATGCATAAAGGAGCTACGATTTGATCCATCAAATACATCTCATACTACCTAAAATAAATCCTCTGTCGTACTAGGCAAGGATGATAGATAAGTAGTCGGAATAAAGGGCCAGGAAGGAACGTTACACCAAAAGATCAAAACTTTTTATTTAAGAAAGAAAACAGTCCACAAAACAAGTTTGCTCCAAACGCACTTCAACCAACAAACGGAGCAATGAAGTGTGGAACTTGAAACTTTAAGCATCAGTAAACGCGAAGAGTAAGGAGAGCGGTAGATCTGACAACCTCTAACGATCTGATGATGAAAGGAAGCATCCTCAATCCTTTGATTCGAGTCCAGAGAATCATGCATGCAATTGATTGAAGACCGATCACCAAAGAAATCAGAACATTGCAGCAAACAAGATAACGCAAAACTTCTAACCTGACACCAACACTGACACTGCAAACTCGAGAAACAAAATAATAATTCACGGAAACGAGAAGATCTCTGAAACAAGGACGAAGGCACCATCGAAATCGACCAATCGAATGCGCCAGACTGCGCAAAGTTACACGTTCAATAAGGATTACCGATCTAGATCCAGATTGAAACTGATAGAAAGCTCGCTACCAAAACAAAATTGTACATACAAGAAAACATAATATAGACAAGGAAATAAGGAGTCCGCCGATGGCCGATGCGCCTTGAGGAAGCCAGAATCAGTGTTGGTCGGAAGAGCAGAGAAACCAATAAAAGAAAGACCAGAGAAAGAGAGAGGTTTATTCCAAGGCGAGGAAAAGTAGAGAGGAGGTCTTTCATGAAATAACTTTAAGTCAAATAAACTGTTTTGTTTTAAAGTCAAATTTATATTCTCTCTTTTTTTTACAACAACATGTTATTTTCTCAAACCAATAGTGGTTTAAGTAGCCATAAGAATAACCACAAAAATAGATGCTTATAAAAGCGAGTGGTTCTAGGAAAGAATCAGCAATCTCAATTATATCCTGAAGAAGTATAACGTTATCCTGAAATCAATAAAATCTTCTTTTTAAGTTTGTTGTATATCTTTAGAGAAAGTCGTTACATACATGAGGGTTCTATCAAAGTATTTGCAGTTAGTGCCTCAAAAGTTTTGGCATGTCGGATGTAGCAATACTTCCATCATCTAGCCTTACGCGCTTTCTAACTCCAAATCATTGCCGAGTTCCTTCGTCTTTGATTTCTTATATCTCTAAGTTGATTTGTTTAGAGATATTTTCCAAAACCATCCACATTCACTAAATACGAATGTTAAATCCAAGAATCATCCACCATAGTATATATTATCAAACGTAAAACTTGTGTTGTTTAACTGATGTTCTGAGTCAAACTGCATTGCCGTGAACCATGTTTTTCTGCATATCTGATCAAATTAAAGTAGATGCTCTGCGCTCCAATCACTTGAATATAATTTATTATTTTTTGATTACTAGAGATACTAAATTATCTTAAGGATATGATTTCTTTGTCGTAGCATTTCCAATCTTAGATATTATTACGTTGTAGCTTTACATATTTCTGTAACGAGATTCTATATTTTTCAGCGTTACAGCTTGCATATGTGTGTAGCCTATTAACATCTTATTTTATAAATTACATTTAACAATGAGAATCTAGCTTGACACCGCTCATTGAGAATAGAGAAGGAAAGCTTGTGACGTGAAGAAGAAAACTTGAAATTTTGGTGTTATTTGGCGATTTTTATGTAAAACATTACAGATCACACTCTTCTTTTATGATCACAATCTTACGCTTTATGCTCTAGTCCTTGTCAGTCACATGACAGTCATGCGTACAGTCAATGGCAAGACCAAATATCTGTTTAGGTGCGGTGTTCAGTATCGTGAGCTGTCAATTCAGCACAGTAAGACGATTGCTTTCTCTGTTCAACGTTGAATGCGTTGAGTTTTTGACCGTTGAGCTTCAGGCAAAGACGTATAGGCTTCAAAAAAAATTCTTGAGACTGTGCTCTTTCTCTCTTGTGTTTCATGGCCCATGTTGTTAATACACCCCGTCAGCTATGTGTCAGCAGCGGTGAGACACTTAGTTTGATACGCAACTTAATAAAGACTTCATTGGACCAATGACTCGGTGAAGACATCTATTATTTGCAGGGAAGCTAAAATGTGTTTACATCAAACATCTTCATAGCCACTCTTTACTGAACTTATAAAGGCCTATCTAAAAGTGAATTCGTTCTCTTGTGAAACCGAGGGTTCGCCAGTCAAACATAACATACAAATTATCGCTCAGTAGCAGTGTAATTCTCTTTTGTTCCAATCCAATGGACTTGAGTAAGCTCTGTAACAAAGAAACTTTATAAGCTGCTAGAGACATAGTTTGAATACTCTGCTTCTATTGAGGACTTTGAAACCATCTCATGTCTTTTGGCTGTCCATGAGATATATTAGAACAAAGGAAAATGCATAACCATCCTATAGAACGTCTAGTATCCTTGCAATCCTGCCTAGTCACTATCGCTATAACATAGTAGTGCTTAGTCAGAAGCCTTGTGTATATTGATGCCCATATTTGTTGTCCCTTTTACATATCTTACGATTCCGCTTATTAGATGGAAATCAAATAACACTTGGTTGATGCATCTTCTAGCATGCATAGTTGACGGAAAATTGAAGATCAACTCATGTCAACGTGGAGATACAGCAATTTGGCCTGCAAGGCTTCGGTAGTAAGAGTGTTGAGAGAAAATATCATCTTGATCAGTCAGATTATCAAGCCTTCAATGGCAATGGTGTTGGCATAGGAGCACAATCAACCATTCTTGCAGCTTATAGAAGATCTTGTGAAGTACTTGACTCATTTACAAACAGACCTTCTTCTCTTTGATGGACTTGAATCCTAAGGAAATAATGCACAACACCTATATCCTTCATATGAAATTCAGTGTTCAAGCTCGAAAACAGGTTCTCAATAAGTCCAGTGAGCAACATATCATCGACATAAAGAAGGAGATATATCATATCAATACTTGATGATAACAAAGAGAGATGGTCTTGGAAGCTGCATTGGAACCCAAACCTTTAGAAGAAAAAAACTGAAGTTGTCAAACCAGCTCTTGGTGCTTGTTTAAGTCCATATATTTATTTCTTCAGTTTGCACACATAATCTGGTTTATCTTGATTCTCAAAACCAGGTGGTTGCATCATGTAGACTATCCTTCAATTCACCATACAAAAAAGCATTTTGAACATCCAACTTTTTATATTCTCATCTGTTGGTGACTGTAACATGTAGGATAATACGGAATGGTAGTTGTTCTAATTACTGGAATGAAAGTTTCGCAAGTAATCTACACCTTCTTCTTTGCTCATTACCGTTTTGAAACAAGACGAGCTCTCAATTTGAGCGCAATCCAATCAGCACTGATTTTTGCCTTTATAAATCCAATCACATCCTATAAGATTCTGACCTTTCTTCTGGAGGGACCAGTTTAAACGTTTCTGTTTCTTATACATCTCTACTGTCATTGCACCATTCCAACCTTTATCCTTCAGAGCAGCTTTCACAGTTCGTGGTTCTGGATAACCCGACTTGACTGTGAATAATGCATATTATGGGTTTGGTTTTATGATTCCAGACCTTGCTCTTTTAGTCATTGAATGTTGATGTTGCTCTTTCTCTGGCACCGCAGGTTGTTTTTGCACTTCCTATCCAGGATCACTATGATCAGAGTCATTGGTTGAACCAACTGAATTTGAAGCTGACTTACTTGATTCTGTATGGTTTCATTCTTCCCCATTCAAAGGTGACAACAAAATTAGTGAGACAGGTATAAGAAAGTGCAAACTACGTAGTGGTGGAAAGTCTTCTTCTTGAAGATGTAAGAAGATTCTTTCTCAGCACATGGACTTTGTTGCGGAGTGACTGCAAATTGCAACCATGTAGAGTGAAAAGAAGATGATGATGTTTCATGACTTAAATTGTATATATCAGAGTAGGGAAATGATTGTTCATCAAAAAAACAAATGATAACTGATGTAAACTTCCAACGTGGATATTAGCATCTATAACCCTTGTATTTTTTTGTTGTAGCCAAGAAACACACATGTGAAGGTTTTTATTTTCATGTAAGGTCGAAGGGAAACCACTTGCACCCAAAGACTCTTGGAGAAGGTAGATGGTGACTGACCACAAAGCTTCTCATAATGATTTTTTCATCCAATACAGAGGAATGCAGAAGATTTCCAAGAAAAGATGCAGTTAAAACTGCTTCAACCCACAAGTTTTTAGGTGCTTTACTGTGATACATCATTGTGAGTCCTGTCTACGCTTCCGTTATGAGACCCATTTTGTTGAGGTGTGTGAAGATATGACAGAAAATGTTTGATCCCACACGTTGAAAGATACTGAAGAAAAAAATGCTCACAAACTCACCGCCCCCATCTGATGAAACTGCTTGTTTTTACTTTTGAAACAAAGTCTCCACAAAGATTTTAAAGTGAATAAACAATGTGTAGAAATCAGATTTCAACTTGAGAGAATAAAACCAAATGAATCTTGAGAAGTCATCAACAAAAATCACATAATATTTGAATCCTTGAGAAGATACAATTGGACTTGGTCCCCAAAGATCATAATGAATCTTTCCAAAAGTGTTTTAGAAATTGTTTCAGAAGATAAAAATGAAAGTTGAACTCTTCCCAAACTGAAAAGCATCACATAACAACTGAGTATCTCTCTTATTCATGGCTAAAATTTTAAGAATATCCTTGTGAGAATGACCAAGCCTCTCATGCCAACTCCATCACTTGTTGCGTGTTATCTCGAAAAGTAGAAGGCTTGAAACCGAGTATCCTTCAACATATAAATATCTTTATGCCTTCTTCCTTGTGTTATCAACTCTGCTTGTTTCCTTTTACTTAACATATACATAGGTAAAATCAAAGGTAAACTCGCATGGATAATCATATGTGAAGCTTAGAAACAGACAACAAGGATTTGGTAATGGAAGGGCCGGACCAAAACATCACAAGAGGTAATATACCTAGTGGTGTATGTAAGGCTATTGAACCCACATGAGTAATAGGAAGAAAATCTCCATTACCTACTATGACCTGGTTGATTGCAAGATATGTTTATGACGAAGTGAGCTAAGACTCATTGTTGGTGATATGAGCTGATGCAAGCCAAATCTAGATACCATTCCTGGTCAGACTATTGCTCTTGATCAAATAGTTTCATGGTTGTAAGTGCATTGTGAACCGCTTCAGAGTTGTCATAATCTTGGTCAAATCGGCAATAATGACCATAAACGCCCACATATCTGACCATGTTGGTCTAGTTCCAGATCCACCAGAGAACTGCTGACTAAAATCCTCTACCACTAGTAGAATAGTTCTTTGAACCGCGACCTTTGTAGCCTCCTCTGTTATTGTTTCCACCTCTGCCACAAGTGAAGTATCTACGACCAGCAATGGAAAATTCCATAATGAGGATTAACTTCAGGAGGATTGTTGAACATTTGTAACTTGTCATCAAACGCTATGAGTTTGAAAACCGCATTCTCAAAGCTCATCTCAGCAACAATGTCCATCAAATGCTCTATCACCGTACAAATAGACTCATATTCTTTACCAGGACCAGATAAAGCACCGTAAATCATCTCTTGTTCAGACAAAGAACAACTTATTGAGTCTAAATGGTCACAAACAACCTTCACATCATTGAGATAGTCAGACATATACTTCTGTCCTTTAGACATACCTTGAAGCTTACGTTTCAGATCGAGTTGCCTGGTAGCTTACACTCGGTTGTATTTCTTTTCGAGAGTAAACCACACATTTTGAGTAGAGTGTAGCCCATAGACATGACACAAGGCTTCTTTAGTAAGATAACCAAAAAGCCAAGCCATGATAAGTTGGTCTTTTCGAATCCATCTCACGAACTTTGTGTTGGCTTGCCGTGTAGCTTCTTCCCCATTTCTGACAGTAATGGTATGAGTTGGACAAGGAGAGTCGCCATTGACAAACCCTAGAAGAATTTGACTGGACAAGAAAGACTCAAATTAAGTTTTCTATAAAAGGTAGTTGGTTGAGGAAAAGTTTTAGGGTAACACACTGAGATATATTCAAAGAAGGAGTTAAAAGCGTTTCATTGTCTTTGATGGCTCTGATACCATGAAAACAGAGAAAAAAGCTTGTTACTATTGTTATTCGACTTTTATTAAAATATTACAACACACCATTTTTTTATACACAATTTTAACCTTATTTTAACTGTTTGTCAGTACATGACAACACACTCAGTCAAGCAATCAAATCTGATAGACATGCTGATCTCGTGAACTGTCAATCCTTTATGAACTTCAGACAAATTTCTTCATAATGGACCTTGCTCTCTTGTGTTTCACGCACCATGTTGTTAATACTCATGTCAAATCGACCTAGGATCAGTTCAGTCGATTGAATGAGAAAGTCTGAGTACATAATGTGCTATCAAGAATTATATATAGTCACCATTTGTTATTTTCTTGGCTTCACATACCATACATATTACGTGACACATTCATCTTAATTAAGATTAGTCGGTTGTACATATTATTTTGATTTTTTTACCATAGATTAGTTTGTCTTACGCAAAAGTTCTTTAACAAAAAGAGTATTATGCGAAAGATATAAGTTAAAGCTTATCAAGAAGACTAACCAACTTTAGTTCAAAAAAAGAAGAAGACCAACCAACACGCATTTAAAATATTTAGGTCTACCTTCTATCACTTCCTAGAGTTTTTTTTTTTTTGGAACTAATCACTTTCTAGAGTTTCTTTAAGACTCATCTGTAAGTGTCGTTTTGTTCGTAGTGGAGATATAAAATTTCGTTATAAACCCCACATTTATTTTTCATTCTACAAAACTCTTTGAAATATAAGTTGATCTTATATTATAAAACACTATCCTGCTAGAAATCATTGTAACTTTAATAAAGTCGTTAGTATTGAATCCTTTTGTCCACTTTGTTTTGTCAACTAACACAATATTCGATTATTTTAGAAGAACAAAAAAAATCTCGGAAAGAAAATTAAAGATATGATGAAAGGTTAGGTAGAGAGAGACGACCACCACACATGAGGAAACTCCGACCACGACATGAAAACACATTAAAAACAAATAAAGTAGTTCAATTTCAATTTCTTTTGGTCCACCTTTTATATGAAATAAAAACAAATTTAATAAAAAAGATGTCCTTTTTTTTTTGTCAACAAAAAAAAAAAAGAAAGATGTCCTTTTAGGTTTCCGTGTTAGCTTAAGACACGAAGCCTACGCACTAAAATTTAAAAAAATATAGAATTTATGGGGGAAAGACGCGGGTGGCGGGTGGCTCCCCACTACCGTCCACTTTGCCCACGTGGAAACAGCCGTAGGATAAAGTTACATATTTTATCTGTTAAATTTAATTAAATTAGTTAATATCTATAAATTTTAAAAGAAAGAAATATTAAAATTAATATTTTTAAAATTGAAACAAATCAAAAATATTAAAATTTAAGAAATAGATATGTGCTCTAATCCGTTAATATATAAATATTATACTTAAAAGATTTAAGTGTATAAGTTTAAATAGTTATTAGTATAATATATGGTTTGGAAAATTATGTTTATATTATTACTTTTATAAAATTATTACATAAAAGAAGATAAATTTTATAATAATTGTAAATTTTTTTTTAAGTTTGTGTTATTATAATTGTTAATTAAGTTTAAAATTTATAAAATATATAGTTTTATTTTTTATTTTAATTTTAATTTTATATATCATGCAAAAAGATATTTTTAAAAATAAATTTATATTAAATTTTACAAATTATTTTTTATTTAATCAAAATGAATGAGATATTTGTAAGTATTCGTAAACTGCTTTAGAGGAAAATAAAAGAAATTAATTAAAATAATTTTTTGTTTATCTCTCAAGAAAGTCAAAAAAGGGAGACAGGAGCCTAGTCACATCTGACACTTTCTCTCTCTCTAAGTCCATTTTCTCCATGTGCCCACTGTGTCTCCTCTCCCTACACGCCACTCCCACCACCACCACCTTCTCCTCCTCCTCTCTTCTCCGATTCCCAAATTCTCCAATCCTAGGGTTAGGGTTTTCAATCTCAGATCTTGATCGTTGATCCATGCCGGAGATTGATCTCATGAGAATCGATCGATGCGTCGCTGATAACGATTCCTCTTCTTCTTCTCCGCCTATTCAAGCTCCTTCGGTAGATGTGGAGGTGAAGCTCGAAGAAGAAGAAGAATCAGATCCGCCTAGACCTAGACGCGGTCGTCCACCGAGAACACTGGGGAAAGCTTCTCCGAGGAAGAGGAGAGAAGACGAAGATGTTTGTTTCGTTTGCTTCGATGGAGGTAGTCTCGTCCTCTGCGATCGTAGTGAGTGAGAGAGTTTGAGCTCATTCTTTCCGAAAGTAGAAACTTTTAAATTGAGTGTTTTCTTAATATGGCAGAGGGTGTCCAAAGGTGTATCACGCAGCTTTGTGTTAAGCGTACTGAAGCCTTCTTCAAGTCAAGATCAAAATGGAACTGTGGTAAGTTAGTTTTGATTCTTCTCTGCTTAATGCATTTTGATACATTACTAAAGATTGGGTCTTGAGCTTCTTCAAGATGAAGTTATCAGTTCGGTGAGTCTTTTTGGGTTTTCAGGTTGGCATATATGTACGGCTTGTCAGAAGGATTCTTTCTACATGTGCTATACTTGTCCTTATTCTGTTTGCAAGAGATGTGTTAGAAGCTCTGAGTATGTACTTGTACGGGAGAACAAAGGATTCTGTGGGAATCTGCATGAAGACTATACTGCTTATTGAGAATGCACCTGAAGCTAACAAAGAAAAGGTACAAAGATTCTGTCAGCATTGGTGGTAGTATTTTGAAGATGAGGCATTTTCCTTCTGATGTCACTTTTTGTTTTGTAATGTGTTTGACATGTACATTTTGGTCCAGGTCCTGGTTGATTTTGACGATCAAGGCAGCTGGGAGTATCTTTTAAGATTTACTGGGTTTCTCTTAAAGAAAAGTTATCTTTATCGTTAGAAGATCTTACCATGCAAGAAATCCATGGAAACCGTATAAGAGGAGAACTACTAGCCGGCTCAATGAAAAGGACGATGAAAGCTCTCCTGAGTTATGAAAGCAGCAAGTCGGGCTAAAGTAAGGAAAATGGAAGCTGTTTCCTGAATAATTAGCATGTTCTCTGGATACGAACATTCGTTTGGGTGACAGACTTCCACCATTGACCAGTGCTGCCGTGTGGGGAACAGATGACCTCTTGGACTTTGTGAGGTATATGAAACACGGTGATGTTTCTTTCTTATCAAAGTATGATGTCCAAACTCTAGTGCTAGAGTATGTTAGAAGAAATAATCTGCAGAGCGCTCCTCACAGTTCAGAAATAATGTGTGATCCTAGACTGATGAGATTGTTTGGAAAGGAGCGAGTGGATCACTTGGAAATGTTAAAGCTTCTTGATTCTCACTTCCTGGATCAAGAAAGGTCTCCGGTTACAGATACCTCAGCCGGAGGAGTCACTGAAACTATGTCCTTCCAGGTCGATGTGAGCAGAAGCTGCGATAGGTTGTATACAACTGAACAACATCAAGAAGGTGAGTCACAGAAATTGAACGTGCACAATATTCAGGTTAGACCTTCCAGTTCTGGTAGCAAAACCATGCGGTTGTAAAATCTGAAACATGTGCTGCTCTGTCTAATAAGCCAATCGATGACTCGGATTTGAATATGGTATGGTTATATGGAGATCCTGGTGGGAAGATTCATGGACCATTTTCTTTATTGAACCTGCGACAATGGAATGCAAGTGGTTACTTCCCGCCTGAGCTGAGAATATGGAGGTTGGGGTGAACACAAAGTAGCTCTCATACTTTTGACCGACGCATTAAATGGGCACTTCCATAAAACAGGGTCGGTGCAGAATACTTCTATCTCAACGCAGGAAGAGACGGTTAAGGACCAAAACAAGAGTGTGGCTGTTGCTAGATTAGAGACTAGAGTACTTGACTTCAGCCCCAACTCAGTGTCCACTGACCAGAGTGTTATTTCTAGCAGTAACAGTGTCATCACAAGGAGCTCGGATGCTAGCAAACAAAAGCCACAACGTGCCATTGGATTTTACACTTTCTAATGAAAGGGAGGCTGATAAAACGAAAGTCGAAAGTCCTTTGCCCGGACAAAGCCCGATAAGCTGTTCTCTTTCTTTGGCTACATTGCCCAGAAACTCAAACTCAAACTGCTCTCTGCCGCATCAGGAAAGATGGAATGTTAGTCAAACAGAGGCAGATGGAAACGCAGAAAAGAACGCTTGCAATCAAAACGACATTGGCCTTAACGGAGGGGGTGAGAACAAGTCACGGCTACAGTTCAGTCATGCGGACAAAAACTGGAATGCTGCTACTCCAAGCAGTGCTTCAAAACGTGTGGGATTCAAACTCTGGTTTGGTATCTTTCACAGACAATCAAGAAATAGACTTCCTAGATCTCTTAAGTCCGACCTTCAAATTCAACTTTGGCGTCTAATACCACGGATTGGCAACCCATTGTAACTGGACCTGACGAATGTGACGAGTCCAGTCTCAGATCTTTTGGCGGAGTTGAAGCCATGGAGTCCCAGAAACGCTATCTCTCCAACTTCAAACATTCCGTGGTCCTGGAGAAATGCTTCAACACTCTATCAACGATAGTAAGCTTCAGTCCCGCAGAGGGGGCATAGCCCAGCACTTGATGTAAGTAAAGGTGACTCCATGAGCCTCCACAAACGATCTGCCAAATTGCATTTACGAACCACCAATGCTGTGAACTTTCCATGGGGGTAGATCACGTATCAGTTCAGATAGAGAGATTCATATCAGGGCAACACGTACCATAGATCTCTGTGATCAATGTGGACTATGCCCTCTCTTCTCTCTTTTTTTTGTAGGATTATTATTACAGAAACATAAATAAGTGGCGTATTATCATCTATCATAAGCAGCAGGAAAAAAAGAATGGGGCCATATTGAAGAAGAGATAATCAAATGCTTCTTCGTGATAGTTTTGTCTGCACCCCACCATTGTTTACTGGTTCTGTACGTTGTCCTGTTGCTAAGATTTGCACAGACCCCAACTTATGTATCTTTACAATTGTTTGTGTACTGTAGAGTAAGTTTAAAAGTGTCAGTTATGTAATCAAACACGTAGGATCATCATCTATTCTATAAATAATGATATATGATAGTGTAACGTTTCATTCTTCTTGAATGTTCTACATCTTTTGACTATTTTTGATGCTGTTCTCAGATTATGACATGTGTTTTATATGATCACTACGAATTATCTGGAATCGTCAAGTTCTGTAGTGAAGAATGTGTTGTATAATGTAATGTATATGATTTGTTGTGAACGTTTCATTCACTCTCAGATGTCTTCAGATTGATTCCTCAGCTTGGCATGGCCTCGAGGAAATAGCTGCTTCTCCGACTAAGGATCCACTAGTGCGGTATGGACCCGAAAAATTATGGAAATGTTGTTGTGTTGATGAGCTCGTCTTCTCCCATTATCTTTTGATTTTTGGGTTTACTTTGTAGTTCATTAAGTTATTCTCCGAGAGTGCCAAGTGACAAATGATGTATTCTAGTGAAATGGTGGACGAAAGAGATGACTTAGCTTACAGCTGCTGGAGCTATAAAGTTCTGTATCAGTGGGCAAGCACAGAAGAGAACACCTCTGGAATCACATAAATGTAAATATGCCGTGAGAAGTATTAAGTTCCCAGAGGCATCAGTCTATGTGGCTGTGATAAAGGCAAAACAGAGCAGTCAGGGGAGGATGGAGTTTTGAGGGATCTTGGAGGCTTTGGCTGGTGTTGGGTTGTTGTTCGACTGCGAGGGATAGTGTTTTTTCATCTTTTTGGTGCGTCGGTTTGTGTCCCCTTGACTGGCTGCGACGTGGAAGGTCTTGACGGGCTGTTCAGGGGCTCTTGCATGGTCTGGTGGTTCCGGGTTATTTTGTTACTCATTGCGTTTTGGACCTTAGCGTTTGGCCATTTTGCTTTTGTTTGTGTTACGCTGTGAGTGCGTGGTGTTTGCTTGGTTTCGCGCGGTTTGGTTCGCTGGGTTTTTTTTTTGTTAGCCTGTTGTGACATTGTTGCGGCGTTTTCTGAGTTGCTCGCGGTGTTTGTTCGCCCTTTGGTTGGTTGTCTAGCCCTTCTGTTTTTTTTCCACGGGGAGCAGGAGGCGATTGATTTTTTCATGTCATTTGTGGACCTACTTTTGTATCATGTGTCTTGTTTCTTCGTGCTTCATGTCGCTGTTTCTTATTTTTCGGGGTCAGCGGTGTTGGGTGGGCTTACGTTTTTTCGCCGCAGGCCTCGCTTTTGCTAGAGCTTTATCCCCAGATTTCCTACCTCTTTATAGTTTACGTGCGAAATGGATATTAACCAGTAGAATACACCCCCAGTGATGGACCATAAGTATCCCTGTTAAGAAGTTAGAGATTCCAGTTTTATTTGTATCATTTTGTGCAAACTCCGTCTATTTTTTCTGCTAAGCAAAGTAGAAAGTAGCCTTGTAAAAAAATAACTTCCTCTCATGGCTAAGCATGCTATTCTCCAGTTTTCTCATCTTCAACAATCTCAATATTTTGCTCCATATTTACTCCATCCTCCCCTGACTCTCTGTTTCTTATCAAGCAGCACTAGACTGTGCCGCGAACTAATACTTCTCACGGCATTCATTTTGTATTCCAGAGTGTTCTCCTTCTTGCTTCCACTGATACAGAACTTATTGCTCTCAGCAGGCTTAAGCTACCAAAAGTCATCTCGTCTCCACCATTTCACTAGAATCATCATTTTCACTTGCTCTCTGAGAAATAACTTAAGGAACTACAATTAACCCAACACAAAATCAAAAGATAATCGGAGAAGACGAGCTCATCAACACAACCAAAATTTCCATATTTTTCGGTTCATACCGCACTATGTGATCCTTAGTCGAGAGCAGCTATTTCCTCGAGGCCATGCCAAGCTGAGCGATCAATCTGAAGACACCTGAGAGTGCCAATGAACTGAAACGTCACGAACAATCATATACATACATTATACACACTTCCTTCACTCCTAGAACTTTGACGATTCCCAAGATAATTCGTAGTGATCATATAAAACACATGTCATAATCTGAGAAACAGCGTCAAAAATAGTCCAAAGATGTAAACATGTCAAGAAGATGAAACGTTACACTATCATATCATATTTAGATAGATGTGACTGATCCTACAGTGTGTTGATTACATACACCTGACACTTTAAACTTTACTCTAGTACACCACCAATGTAAGATACATAAGTTGCTGTGCAAATCTAGCACAGGAACAACGTACAGAACCATAACAATGGTGGTGATGCAGACAAAACTATCACGAAGAAGCATTTGATTATCTCTCTTCATTAGCCCATTCTTTTTTCCTCTGCTGCTTATGATAGATGATAATCACGCCACTTATTATGTTCTGTAATAATAATCCGTACAAGAAAAAAGAGAGAAGGAGGGCATAGTCTCACTGATCACAGAGAGTCTATGGTACGTGCTTGCCTGATAGTGGATCTCTCTATCTGAACTGATACGTGATCTACCCATGGAAAGTTCACAGCATTGGTGGTTCGTAAATGCATTTGCACGATCCGTTTGTGGAGCTCATGAGAGTCACCTTTACTTACATCAACGGTGCTGGCTATGCCCTCAGCGGACTGAAGCTACTATCGTTGATAGAGTGTTGAGCATTGTCTCCAGGACCACGAATGTGAGTTCGAGAAGATAAGCGTTTCTGGACTCTGGCTTCAACTGTCGCCAAAGATCTGAGACTGACTCGTCACATTCGTCAGGTTCCAGATTACGAATGGGTTGCAATCCGCTGGTATTAGACGCAAAGTTGAAATTTTGAGAAGGTCGGACTTAAGAGTATCTAGGAAAGTCTATTTCTTGATGTGTCTGTGAAGAGTTACAAATCAGAGTTGAAGTCCCACACGTTTTGAAGCACTGCTTGGGAGTAGCAGCATTCCAGTGTTTGGCCGCATGACTGACACTGTAGCCAGGTGACTTGTTTCTCACGCCCCGATCCGTTAGGCCATATGTCGTATTTTGTGATTGCAAGCGTTCATTTTTTCTGCGTTTGCCATGCTTGCCTCTGTTTGCACTAACATTCCATCTTTCTGATGCTAGCAGAGAGCAGTTTGAGTTTCTGTTTTGCATGTAGCCAAGGAAAGAGAACAGCTTATATCGGCTGTCCGGTAAAGGACTTCCACTTCGTTTATTTTCAGCCTTCACCTTTCATAGACAGTGTCAAAATCCAACATGGCACGTGTGTGCTTTTGTTGCTAGCATCCGAGCTTCTTGTGATGACACTGTTACTGCTAGAAATAACACTCTGATCGGTGGACACTGGGTAGTTGGGGCTGAAGTCAAGTAACTCTAGTCTCTAATCTAGCAAAGCAGCCACTCTCTATTTGTGGTCCTTAACGTCTCTCCTGCGTCGAGATAGAAGTATTCTGAACGACCTGTTTTAATGAAAGTGCCATTTAATGCGTCGGTCAAAGTATAGAGCTACTTTGTTGTTCACACCAACCCATATTCTCAGCGTTCAGGCGGAACGTACACTTGCATTCCATTTGTCGCAGGTTCAATAAAGAGAAAGATCGGGTCCCATAGATCTCCCACCAGGATCTCATATAACCCTCGTATACATATTCAAATCGAGTCATCGATGGGTTCTTATTAGACAGAGCAGCACATGTTTCAGATTTCAACGCATGGTTTTCTTGCTATCTCAGAACTGGCAGGTCTAACCTGAATATTGTGCACGTTCCATTTCTGTTGACTTCACCTTCTGATGTTGTTCAGTTGTTATACAACCTATCGTCAGCTTCCTGCTCACATCGACTGGAAGGACATAGTTTCAGGACTCTCCGGCTGAGGTATCATGTAAACCGAGACCTTTGTCTGATCCAGGAAGTGAGATCAAGAAGCTGTAACATTTCCAAGTGATCCACTCGCTCTTTCCAAACATCTCATCAGCCTAGGATCACACATTATTTCTGAACTGTGAGGAGCGCTCTGCAGATATTCTTCTCACGATACTCTAGCACTAGAGTTTGGAACCCATACTTTGGATAAGACAGAAACTCACCGTGTTTCATATCTACCTTCACAAAGTCAAGAGCATCATCTGTTCCACGCGCATGCACTGGTCAATGTGGAAGTCTGTCACCCAAACAGGGCGACTGTTCGTATTCAGAGAGAACATGCTAACTTAATCACGGAACAGCTTCCATTTTCCTCTACTTTAGCCCGACTTGCTGCTCTCATAACTTCAGGAGAGCTTTCATTCGTCCTTTTCATGAGCCGGCTAGTAGTTCTCCTCTTAGAACGGTTTCATGGATTTCTTGCAGCTGGTAGATCATCTAACGATAAAGATAACTTCTTAAGAGAAATACCCAGTAAATCTTAAGAGATACTCCAGCTGCCTTGATCGTCAAAATCACCAGGAAACTGGACAAAAAATGTACATGTCAGAACGCATTACAAAACCCAAAGTGACATCAGAAGAAAAATGCCGCATCTTCAATAATACTACACAATGCTGAGCAGACATCTTGTACCTGTTTCTTTGTAGCTTCAGGTGCATTCTCAATCAGCAGTATAGTCTTCATGCAGACTCAAAACCACAGAATCTTTGTCTCTCCCGCTACAAGTACATACTCAGAGCTTCTACACATCTCTTGCAAACAGAATAAGGACAAGTATTAGCACATGTAGAAAGAATCCTTCTGACAGCCGTACATACTATGCCAACCTCGAAAACCCAAAAAGACTCACCGACTGATAACTTCATCTTGAAGAAGCTCAAGACCAATGCTTTCAGTAATGTATCAAAATGCATAAGCAGAGAAGACATCAACTAGCTTACCACCAGTTCCATTTGAGCTTGACTTGAAGAAGGCTTCAGTACGCTTCACACAAGCTGGGTGATACACTCTTTGACACCCTCTGGCCATATAAGAAAAGCACTCAATTTAAAGTTTCTACTTTCCGGAGGAAGTATGAGCTCAAACTCTGCTCAGCTCACCTATACGATCGCAGCAGGACGAGACTACGTCCATCGAAGCAAACGAAACAAACATCTCGTCTTCTCTCCTCTTCCTCGGAGAAGCTTCCCAGTGTCTCTCGGTGGACGACGCGTCTAGGTCTAGGACGGATCTCGATTCTCTCTTCTTCGAGCTGTCACTCACTACTACGAGGAGCTTGAATAGGCGAGAAGAGAAGAGGAATCGTTAGTCAGCGACGCATCGATCGATTCTCATGAGATCAATCTCCGGCATGGATCAACTGATCAGATCTGAGATTGAAAAACCATAACCCTAGGATTGTGGAGAATTTGGGAATCGGAGAAACAGAGGAGAGAGAGGTCTGGTGGTGGTGGAGTGGCGTGTAGGAGAGGAGACACAGTGGGCACATGGAGAAAATGGACTTAGAGAGAGAGAATAGTGTCAGCATGTGACTAGCATCCTGTCTCTCCTTTTTGACTTTCTTGAGAGAATAAACATTATTTGTAATTATTTCCTTGTTTATTTTCCTCTAAAAGCAGTTATGACGAATGACTTACAAATATCTCATTCATTTGCATTAAATAAAAGAATAATTTGTAAAATTTAATATAAATTTATGTCTTTAAAATAATACTTGTTGCATGTATATATAAAATTAAATTAAGAATTATATTAACATATATTTTTTATAAATTTTTAACTTAATAACCATTATATAAACACAAACTATTTACAATTTATTATCTGAAATTATCTTCGTTTTTATGTTATAATTTTATAAAGTAATAATATAAACACTAATTTTTCCAAACATATATTATACTATACTATTTACTTATACCACTTAAATCTTTAAGTACTAATATCTTATATATTAACGGTTAGAAGCACATATCTCTTTCTTAAATTTTAATATTTGTGATTTGTGTTTCAATTTTAAAAATCATAATTTTAATATTTCTTTTGCTTCTTAAAATTTATAGATATAACTAATTATATTAAATTTAACAGATAAAATATATGTAACTTTATCCTACGGCTGTTTCCACGTTGCGGCAAAGTGACGGCTAGTGGGAGCCACCCGCCACCGCGTCTTTTCCCTTCATAAATTCTACTATTTTTTTAAATTTTAGTCGGCGTAGGGCTTCGCTGTCTTAAGCTAACACGGACACCTTAAAAGACATCTTCTTGTGTGTGACACAAAAAAAGACATCCTTTTATTTTATTAAATTTGTTTTTATTTACATATAAAAAGTGGACCAAAGAAATTGAAACTTGAACTTACTTTATTTGTTTTTAATGTGTTTTTCATGTCGTGGTCGGAGTTTCCTCATGTGCATGGTGGTCGTCTCTCTCTACTAACTCTTTCATCTATCTTTCACTTTTTCTTTCCGAGATTTTTTGTTTCTTCTAAAATAATCGCAATATGTGTTAGTTAGACAAAACAAAGTGGGCACAAGGATCTCATATACTAACGACTTTATTACAAGTACAATGATATCTTCTAGCGAGAACAAGTATCATAGATTGATCCCCAACTATAATCCACTACGCAGATCAACTACCTAGGATACCCCCTAATTTCCAAGAAGATCATCATCCTCAGCAACGCTGCATCTATAAGAATGAACACAATTTATAGAGTAGTAATCGTCTGGGACTATACTTCAACACGATTAGCATATTTCGAATACATTATCAATGCTACACGCATCCACTACCGACAACAAAACAGCGACAATCCCTGTTTACACGCGACAATCAGGATACGACGACGCTCCAAAAGAAACTCCTCAGGCAAAGACATGTAATACACCAGGTAGGTCAGTTCACCAAAGAAATAAATATGAACAATCAATCTCTTTAGAAGTAGAGCTTAAGAAAGGGCCTAGAAACCCATAAAATATTTAAAAGACACAGCTGCTTGCTGTGGTTCTTTCTTCTATTTTCATCTCTGACCTCATAGGCACTAAAGTTGGTTAGTCTCCTTGATAAGGCCTATTGAGAACTACCCCATATATTCTCACTGTTCTCGCCCGCGCATTCTTCCGACAATACTTCTGTTGCAGGCTGTGCCATAACGACGTAATCAGCCTTTTCCTGAGCGTCTAGCGTTATAGATCGCAGCCACAATAAGTACTCAATAGCGAGTACAGAACAAAGCACAACTCAAAACATAAAACTACTACGCTTCGAACCAATATACCATAAGTCCGCATAACATACTAATGCTTCAAATCAAATGATACTATGAAAATTGCGGCATCTCCACGCTCTATACTCGCATGGCGCCAGCCGTCATGCGCCTATAGTCCCGGAAGCCGCTCCTATAGCCATAACATCCATACAAAACGAACTCTTCTTCAGAGGCTCTGGTTAACATTATCTCTACTATCAACGCCTTCATCTCTTCAGTTACAGTCAGCATTATGTACTCAGACTTTCTTCTCGATCATCAATACCTCAATCCTAATCTGAATTTCAATACTCTTCGATCTGCGCGATCAGGCAGTCCGCTGATCCTCCTTCTAATCATTGATGTATTTAAAACCAACACCTGTGCGTAGAAAGACAAGAGAGCCAACCTGTTGATCCAACTTTAATCTGCAAGGGAGGCATCAACTTCTTGCGTCTAACTGACGAGTTCCAACACACATAAGGACCGCGGTCACGAATCTATGCTAGAACATGAGTCACTAGAATTACCTACCACGCTGGCAGCATTGTCTTTTCTATCCAGATTGCAAACAGCTCTAGTCTCCTGCCCTCTGCCGATAGTACGTACGCGCGAGAACCACTCTACAGTTGAGCAGTGTAGGTAGCTTGTCACCATTACTCGACAATTCAACCAGGTCCTAAATAATACCACAGATGCTTAACATCTCAGCATATATTTGTCCCTGATCTACAATAAGAATACTAAACACCAATCAGTATCTCTGACTGAATTAAACCACACAATCCCCTAAGACATCAACCACTACGCTCAAACTGTCCTCAATTCAATCTTTCTGTCACTATTTCGCGTACTGCCCAAATGCTTACGCTAAACCTTCCACCGTGCATATCCAACTCATCTGGAACGCGCCGATCCTCAAAGCGCACTGACTTAGCCATGCCATAACTCTATGATGTAATGTAAATCTATATTTTAACTCAAAAGAGGTCCGAATTAACAATCAGTAACAAAGCTTTTTTCTCTGTTTTCATGGTATCAGCACGCCATCAAAGACAATGAAACGCTTTTAACTCCTTCTTTGAATATATCTCAGTGGTGTTACCCTAAAAACTTTTCCTCAAAACCAACTAGCCTTAATAAGAAAACTTCTAATTTGAGTCTTCTTGTCAGTCAAATTCTTCCTAGGTTTGTCCCAATGGCGACTCTCCTTTGTCCAAACTCATCACCATTTACTGTCAGAAAACATTGGAAGAAGCTACACGGCAACGCCAAACACAAAAGTTCGTGACGATGGATTCCGAAAAGACCAACTATCATGGCTGGCTTTTTGGTTTATCTACCTAAAGAAGCAACTTGTGTCATGTCTAGGGCCTACACTCTACTCAAAATGTGTGTTTTACTCTCGAAAAGAAATACAACCGAGTGCTAAGCTACCAGGCAACTCGATCTGAACGTAAGCTTCAAGGTATGTCTAAAAGGCGACAGAAGTATATGTCTGACTATCTCATGATGTGAAGGTTGTTTGTGACATTAGACTCAATAAAGTTGTTCTTTGTCTGAACAAGAAGATGATTTACGGTGCTTTTTATCTGGTCCTGGTAAAGAATATGAGTCTATTTTACGGTGATAGAGCATTTTGTATGGACATTGTTGCTGAAGATTGAAGCCTTTGAGAATGCGTTTCAAAACTCATAGCGTTTGATGACAAGTTACAACTGTTCAACCAATCCCTCCTGGAAGTTAATCCTCATATGAATTTCCATGGCTGTCGTAATACTTCACCTGTGGCAGACGGTGGAAACAAAACAGAAGGAGGCTACAAAGGTCGCGGTTCAAAGAAAACGTTTCTACAGTGCGTAGAGATTTAGTCAGCAGTCTCTGGTGGATCCTGGAACTAGACACGAACATTGTCAGATATGTGGGCGTTATGGTCATTATGCCCGATTTGACCCCAAGATTATGGACAACTCTGGAACGGTTCACAAGCACTTACAACCATGGAAACTATTTGATCAAGGAGCAATAGCCACTGACCAGGAAGGTATCTAGATTTGGCTGCATCAGGCTCCATATTATCACCAACAAGGGAAGGTCTTAGCTCCACTCGTCATAAACTATCTTGCAATCAACCAGGGTCATAGTAGTAATGGAGATTTCCGCCTATTACACAGTGGTTCAATAGCCTTACATACACCACTAGGTATATACATCTTGTGATGTTTTGGTCCGCCCTTCCATTACCAAATCCTGTTGGTCTGTTTCTTAAGCTCACATATGAGATATATCCACGAGTACTTTGATTTTACCTATGTATATGTTAGTTAAAAGGAAACAAGGCAGAGTGGATAACACAAGGAAGAAGCATAAGATTATTTATATGCTTGAAGGGATAACTCTTCAAAGCCTTTCTACTTTTCGAGATAACACGCAACAAAGTGATGGAGTTTGGCGGGATGAGAGGCTTGGGTCTTCTCACAAGAATATTCTTAAAATATTTAAGCCCCATGGAATAAGAGAGATACTCAGTGATATGTGGATGCTTCTCAGTTTGGACGAGTTACCCAAACTTTCATTTTATCTTCTGATACAATTTCTAAAAACACTTTTGGAAAAGATTCATTATGATCTTGGGACCAAGTCCACATTGTATCTTCTCAAGGATTCAAATATTAATGTGATTTTTTGTTTGATGACTTCTCAAAGATTTCATTTGTTTATTCTCTCAAGTTGAAATCTGATGTTCGTACACATGTATGCACTTTAAAATCTTGTGGAGACTTTGTGTTCCCAAAGTAAAAACAAGCAGTTCAATCAGATGGGGGCGTGAGTTTGTTGGAGCATTTTTCTTCAGTATCTTTCCAAACGTGTGGGATCAAACATTTTCTGTCATTATTTCACACACCTCAACCAAAATGGGGTCTCATAAACGGAAGCGTAGGACAGGACTCAACCAATGACTGTATCACAGAAAAGCACCTAAAAACTTGTGGTTGAAGCATTTTTAACTGACTTTTCTTGGAAATCTTCTGGCATTCCTCTGTATTGGTATGAAAAAAAAAATCATTATGAGAAGGCTTTGGGCGTCAAGCACCAATCTACCTCTCCAGAGTCTTTGGTGCAAAGGTTTCCCTTCGACCCACATGAAAAATAAAAACCTATACCATGTGTGTTTTTCTTTTTGGGGCAACAACAATAAATACAATGGTTTATAGATGCTAATAGCCACGTTGGAAGGGACAATCAGTATCATTTGTTTTTGAGTGACAATCATTCCCTACTCTGATATATACAATTTAAGTCATGAAACATCATCAGCTTCTTTTTCCACTCTACATGTTCGCAATTTGCCAGTCACTCCGCAACAAAGTCCATGTGCTGAAGAAAGATCTTCTACATCTTTCGAGAGAAGAGATTCCACCACTACGTGGTTTGCACTTTTCTTCATACCTGTCTCACTAATCTTTAGTTGTCCACCGTTGGAAATGGGGAAGAATGAAACCATACAGAATCAAGTAAGTCAGCTCAATTCAGTTGTGGTCAACCAATGCTCTTGATATCATAGTATCCTGGATAGGAAGTGCGCAAAAACACACCTGCGGTTGCCAGAGAAAGAGCAAAACATCCACATTCAATGACTAAAAGAGCAAGGTCTGGAATCATAAAACCACAACCCCATGAATATGCACATATTCACAGTACAAGTCGGGTTATCCCAGAACCACGAACTGTGAAGCGTGCTGCTGAAGGATAAAGGTTGGAATGTGCAATGACAGAGAGATGGATATATAAACAGAAACGTTTAAACTGTCCCTCCAGAGAAGTCAGATCTTATAGGGATGTGATTGGATATATAAAGCAAAAAATCAGTGCTGGATTGGATGCGCTCAAATGAGAGCCGTTGTATTCACACAAGAATGAGCAAGAAAGAAGGTGTAGATGTACTTTGGAAACTTGCATCCAGTAATTAGAACAAACTACCATTCGTAATTATCCTACATGTTACAGTCACCAACAGATGAAAATTAAAAAGGGCAGTTCAAAATGCTTTTTTGTAGTGGTGGGAATTGAAGGATAGTCTACATGATGCAACCACCCTGGTTTTTAAGAATCAAGATAAACCAGATTATGTGTGCACAACTGAAGAAAAAAATATTATGGACTTAAACAAGCACCCAAGGAGCTTGTTTGACAAACTTCAGTTTTTTTTCTTTCTAAAGTTTGGTGTTCCAATGCAGCTTCCAAGACCCATCGAATCCTTTGTTTATCATCAACGGTATTGATATGATATACTCCTCTTTATGTCGATGATATGTTGCTCACTGGAAATATTGAGAACCTGTTTCGGAGCTGGAACACTGAATTCCATATGGAGAGATATAGGTGTTGTGCCATTATTTCCTTAGATCAAGTCCATCAAAGAGAAGAAGTCTGTTTGTAAATGAGTCCCAAAGTACTCACAAGATCTTCTATAAGCTGCAAGAATCCCGTTGATTGGTTAGCTCCCCGGTATGCCAACACCATTGCCATGAAGTCCTTGATAATCTGACTGATTCCAAGATGATATTTTTTCTCTCAACACTGCTTACACCGAAGCCTTTGCAGGCAAATTGCTGATCTCACCTGTTGAACATGAGCTTGACTTCAATTTCCCGTCAAAAACTATGCATGCTAGAAGCATGCATCAACCAAGTGTATTGATTCCATCTAATAAAGCGAATCGTAAATATGTAAAGGGACAACAAATATGGGCATCAATATACACAAGGCTTTCTGACTAAGCCACTACTATGTTAAGCATAGTGACTAGGGCAGGATGCGAAGGATACTAGACGCTTCTATAGGATGTTATGCATTTTCCTTTGTTTCCTAAATATATCCTCATGGACAGCCAAAAGACATTGAGATGGTTTTCAAACCTCGAATAGAAGCAGAGTATTCAAACTTATGTCGTCTAGCAGCTTATAAAAGTTCCCTTTGTTACAGAGCTTACTCAAGTCCATTGGATTGGAACAAAAGAGAATTTACACTTGCTACTTGAGCGATAATTGTGTATTTATGTTGACTGCGAACGCCCTCGGTTGGCACAGAAGACGGAATCCACTTTTAGATAGGCCTTATAAAGTTTCAGTAAAGGTGGCTAATGAAGATGTTTGATGTAAACAAACATTTTAGCTTCCCTGCCACATTAAAGATGTCTTCACCGACGTTCATTGTCCAATGAAGTCTGTATAAGTTGCGTATCAAACTAAGTGTTCACCGCGTTGCTACAACATTAGCTTGACGGCGGTGTATTAAACAAACATGGGCCATGAAAACACAAAAGAGGAAGAAGCCACAGTCTCAAGAATTTTTTGAAGCCTATACGTTCTTGCCTGAAGCTTCAAACGGTCAAAAAACTCGAACGTCAACGCTAAAACGAAAGCAATCTCTTTGTACTGGATTGACAGCTCAACGATATTCAACACGCCCTAACAGATTTGGTTGCTTGACTGAGTTGAATGTTATCAGTGTGCTGACAAGGGCTTAGGATAAGTTAAGATTGTGTATAAAAAGAGAGTGTGATGGTTAATGTTTTAATAAAAATCGAATAACACCAAAATTTCAAACGTTTTCTTCTTCGTCACAAGCTGTTCCTCTCTATTCTCAATGAGTTCCAAGCTAGATTTCATGTTAAGATGTATTTATAAAATAAATGTTAATAAGCCTCACACATGCACGCTGTAACGTGAAAAATAGAGATCTCGGTTACCAAAAAGATAAATAATGTAAAAGCTAAAGAGTAATTCTAAGATTGGAACATGGGGACCAAGAAATCTTCCTTAAATAAGTTTAGTATCTCTAGTAATCAAAAAAATAATAAATTATTCAAAAGTGATTGAGAGAGATCTATTTAATCTTGATCAGATATTGCAGGAAAACCATGGTTCACTGGCAAATGCAGCTTGACTCAAAACATCAGTATAAACAACCACAAGTTTTACTTGGATAATATATTACTGGTGCATGATTCTGGATTTAACATTCGTTTTTAGTGAATCGTGCGCATTGGTTTTGGAAATAGTTCTCGTAAACAAACTCAACTAGAGATATAAGAAATCAAAACGAAGAAGAATCGCATTTGCATTTGAGTTAGAACGCTAGCTAGATGATGGAAAGGTATGCTACATCCGACATGACCCAAAATTTTGAGACTAACTGCAAACTACTTGATAGAACCTCATGCATGGACGACTTTCTCTAAAAAGATAACAACAAACTTAAAGAAGAGTTTTATGATTCAGCGAATAAACGATATTCTTCAGGGATATAATGAGATTGCTGATTTCTTCCTAGAACCACTCCGCTTTTTTATAAGAAATCTTATGTTTTCGTTGGTTATTCCGATGGCTACTTTAAACCACTATTGTTTGAAAATACATTTTGTTTGTTAAAAAAAAGAGAGGAATATAAAATTTGGGACTTTTAAAACAAAAACAGTTATTTGACTTAAAGTTAGTTTCATGAAGACCCTCTCTCTTTTTCTCTCGCTTGAAGCTAAACTCTCTCTTTTCCTGGTCTTTCTTTATTGGTTTCTCGCTCTTCCCGACCAACATTGTGTGGGCTTCCTCAAAGCCATTGGCATCGGCTCGGACTCCTTTATTTCGCTTGTCTATATTATTGTCGTTTCGTATGTACCAATTTGTTTTGTACGAGCTTTTACCAAGTTTCAATCTTAGATCTAGATCGTTAATCCTTTTTGATGATCTGTAACTTTGGCAGCTCTGGCGCCTCGCTTGGTCGATCTCGATGGTGCCTTCGTCCTTGTTTCAGATCTTCTCGTCCGTGATTATTTTGTTTCTCGAGTTTGCAGTGTCAGTGTTGGTGTCACAGAGTAGAAGTTTTGCGTATCCTTGTTTTGCCTGCAATGTTGATTTCTTTTGTGGTTGATCGGTCTTCAAAATCTCCCATATTCATGCCATTGATTTCTCTGACTCGAATAAAGGATTATGAGGATGCATTCCTTTTCTCATCAATATCGTTAGAGGTGTCAATCTACCGCTCTCTTCTCTTCCGCTTTATGTATTGCTTAAGTTTCAAAGCTTCACACTAATTTGCTCCGATTGTGGTATGATAGGTGGGTTTCGGAGGCTAACTGTGTTTTGCTGTGATCATTTCTCCCACTTCTTACCCTTAAACAAAGTTTTGATCTGGTTGCGTTACTTTCCTCCTGGCCTTTGTATTCCTATTTTTATCTTCATTCTTGCTTAGATTTTAGTTATGATTGATTGTTATGATCAAATCGGTAGCTCTTTATTGCCATTAACTAGTTTCTACGGTCTTATTTGTTGCGGCTGGACTTATGACTCTGGGATGTCTTTTTTCTATCTGCCTGCTTATGTTCTCCAGGAAGATTGTGTCTCGCCCCGACTTGGATTCAAGTTCTCTTGTGTAACCATTTTGTTATAGAAACCAAATATAATCATTTAGAGAGAAAACTAAAAACAGGTTTGAATTTGAATGATAGAAGAAAAGCCAAAAGGGAATGGGTCAAAGAAATAATCAAGTAAATTAACAGTATTAGCTATCGAATAGAAAACTATACATATAAAATGAAAAATAAGAAATGATCCATGATACTTGGTAGTGAATGTGTGTTAGATTTGACGAGTCTTAATAAGCTCAGTGACAAACACGATGAGAGAGTAATTATCTATAATTTTGTAAAAAGAGATGGCTTCTTCTTTATTTTGATTCCAGAGTAAAAAATGTTTCAGGAGAAAGAAATTGAACTTACACTTTTGTCCTCGCTTCTTAGGTAATCACCTTAAGGCTGTTAAAAGAAAGAAGATAAAATAAAAGAGAAATTGGCATTGTATGAACCATCAAAAAAAATTATAATTCAGTCCAAACCCAAAAATCTTATCTTTTCACTGTTTTCTTCATGTTTTTTATGTAATATTAGCTTATTACTATTTAATTATAACTTGGTTAAAACCTGCTAAGAGAAAATAAAGAAGTTAATAACTATTATGTTTCCAAAATAGTTTTGGTCCATTGTGAGAGTCACACACACTTCATAATAATTTATTTTTCTGTCTCTCCCTCTTAGATCTCTGTTTTATACAACGAAAAACCACATTGCTGCCACCCATCTCCCAGAATTTGTACTACTTGAAGAATTGCATCGTCAAAGATAAAAGAAACGAAAATTGAGGTGAAGACATCAATTGATGGAAGATGAGACGATGACGAAAATCGGGAAAAGACACGAAGTCAAGATGAAATATAAAATTACAGAATATAGTTGTGAAGACGAGAAAGGAGATACTTTACATATTTATGTACATATTTTGGGTTGCCATTACTATTAGATATACACTAATTTTGTTCACATCTATACTATTATTGAAATAGAAGAGTCTGTCGTGCTCCTTCAAATTTCAGCAAATTCTCAAATCTGTTAATGAAAGTTTTAGGAATACCAAAAAATAATAGGTAATACCACTTTTCTCTCCTCCTCAAGCTTGCATCTACAGTCTCTTAACGCTCTTCTAAGCAATGTAACTATTTTTATTTCAATTCCATTGATGAACATCAAATTAGAAATGATATTCTGACAGTATTATAAGCAAAGTTATGTTTTGTTGTTGTATCATTTGATATGAATCTTGGTTGATGATCAAACTAAATATTTACAGATTATTATTTTAGCATGTTACTACCAACACCAATACAAGCTTCACAGCAAATTACATATCATATTTTATAATATTATGCTTACATTTTAAAAAGAGATTTATTTCACCAATGAATGTTTATCATTAAAGATAGGTCTAATTATTGCATAATATAGTTTAAGAATTTAAGATTACATAATATATCTAGTAATTCTTATGATTTTTATATTGGGTTTAGGGTTAGTGATTGTGATTTTATGGCTTTAGTATTTGAAGATGAGGGTGTAAGGTTTGAGTCAACATTAACTTCTTACATGCAAGTATAGACAT
>CAJHQP010007989.1:0-29271 GCA_905132765.1 Moricandia arvensis
AGTTTGAGAAATGCAAAATGAAGAGATAACTTAAAGCAAAGACACGAGAAGATTGTGAAAAGGAACATTCTTTATAACAGTTGGAATCTATCACGAGAGAGAATGAGTGCGGTCTTTGGCGGTGCAGTCCAAATAATTACTGTCACCGCAGGCCAAATGAGTATTCCGGTTTACGACGACCATCTCTCCCAGCAAAAATAATGACTGCTTCCTGTGTTTCACTTTTTTTTTTTTGGGAGTTGTTTTACTTTAAATTATGATTTAAGATTTTTTTTATTTTTTTTTAAATTATATTAAAAAATTCTCTAAAATTAAGTCGAGGAATTTTAATCCTCGGATCAGATTCAGATTCGAACTTGTTGAGTCTGAATTCTTCGAATTTAGATATCTAGACCTAACATGATAATTAACATTGCCAGTTGGGTTCTTTTTGTGTATTGTGAGACACATATATTATATAGTTAGACCCAATACGTCAAACATAATTTGTCGGTTGAGTTTGGATCGAGGCCGGATCAGATTCGGGTTGGATTCGTTCGAGTTTAACCCAAAAAAATACACAAAACAAAAAAACTACCTCAAAATTTTAAATACCTAAAAATATTCAAAATTTTAAATACCAAAAAATATTCAAAATTTTATCCAAAATCTGATCTGAAGAATGAAAAACCGAAATTTTATTTGATTAACTGAATTATATTTTTGAAAATCTACAATTTTATGTGAAATCCAAAACTATACGTGAAAACTCAAATCATATACTTACAAATATATGTAATACCAAAAATATAATGAAATACTCATATATACCGAATATATACTAGAAGTTTCAGATATTTTGGGTACTCTATCGGGTTTCAGCTTTGGATCGAGTCGGGTCCAAGACCCGCAGGTCCTACACAACAAAGCTCAATGAGGTAAAATGGCATTATTCGTACCGGATCCGAATTGGATTTTTTAGTTCGGTTCCGGTTCAGGTGTTCGGGTCCGAGAAAAATGCTCAAGCCTATCTCAAACAACTTTTTTTACAACAAATGACTCTTCTATTACTCATAGAACATGAGGTGGTTTAGAAATCCTGATCGAAATAGAACAACCAATAAACTATAAATTACGATATAAAGAACGAGCAATCCTAGCTAAACTATCAACCGTCTGATTGAACTGTCTTGGAATGTGGCTAATCTTGAAGTCTTGAAAGCGTCTTTTCAGAACTAGAACCTCCTCTATCTCCATTGAGAAGCCTGGCCATTCGTGCGAGGGTTGTATCATTTCTATAACCTCTTTGCTATTCGTCCCAAAGTGTTGACATGAAGTGTGTTGGAGCATTGATTTCATCGCCCAAATGAGTGCTTCTATCTCTTAATGCAAACAAGACATATGGTTTTCTTTGTTTTTCAACCCTAAGAGTTGTTTCATTCCATTATCTTCCTTCCAAACTCATCCATAACCACTAAATGTTACCTCATTAGTCCAGGATCCATCAACCAAGCAAATATTTGACAAGCTTGGGGCTTGTATATTTACTTGTTGGTTTAGTAGATGTTGCATAGGCGTGTTTGCCTCAAACTACGCTTTACATTCACTCTCAGCATGTCGAATGAGTTCGAGAGGATTTCGGTCAATCCTTTTAAAAAAATTTGTCATTACGAGCTTTGCAGAGATACCAGATTATCCACGGATAAGGATCCATATAGCTTATCTTTTAGTGTTCATCATCAAAAGTATTCAAGAAAACCTAACTAAAAGATTTCATTAAAAAGCAAAAGACTATTTTCCCCTTATGTTATAAATATATAAACATAAATTAATAATAAAAAATATTATATATGTATATTTTAAATTATAGTTTCGAATTATATGTTTTCAAATTGTACTTCTTTATAAATTCTTTTTCCAAAAATTTTCAAAACTTTTTTTAAAAGATTTATGAAATTTGAAAATGTCATTTGAAGCTATTTTTAAAAATTTTATTTGAATTTTTTTAATATTTATTTACTTTTAAATTTTAAACTTCACCTCCAAAACTTCACATTTTACTCTAAATTCTAAGTCTAGATTAATTAATTTTAGAGTTATAAATGTATATTTATGTTTGGAAAATTGTCAAAAATACCATTTTTCTTGTATCATTTTTCAAAATACTTTAATCACTTTTACCCTTGTTTTTTAAGAGAAAAAAATACACTTATAATTTTTGGGTTAATTAATCTAAGATTTAGGGTTTAGAGTTAAGGGGTGGTGTAGAGTGGGAGTAGGATTTAGGAATGTAAAATTTAGGATTCTAATTAATTTTTTAAAAAAATTGTCCCTTAAAAAAGTGGTATTTTTGAAAATGTCTCTTTAATGAAGGTAAAAATGAAAAGTGATACAAGAAAAGTGGTATTTTTGAAAATTCCTCTTTATATTTTAGTGAAATCTATTTTGATCATTTTTTATTTGGAGATTATTTTGGTGAAAAAGATTTAAAAGAGACTATTAAAAATATTTTCTTTCTTTTTTAAATAAAAGGATTTATTTAAAAATTAAATTGTGTTTGATATTTCGGATTATTTATATTCTATAGTGTTATATTTTATTTGTTGAATTAGCAATATTTATTTTTTATCTTTTTGCAAAGCAAAATATATTAAATAATTTTAGTTTAATAAATATTAAATACACTAAATATTCAATAAACAAAATCTAATAGTGTTAAACAAAAATTATTTTGAAACATGAAAATAAAGTGCAATCTGTATTACAATAATTAGTACAATATATTTTTGTAAATATTATTCTACTTAATCTTTCTTGTATCATTTTCACATTAATATGAATTTTGATCACATTTTAAAAATAAGTTTCAGTATTTTATTTGATTATACTTTGTTTCATAATCAGACAAGATAAGATACGTCATTATTTATAGGAATGCAATTATATACATTTTGATTTTGATTTTATATTATAATTATTTTATCAATTTACGTATATATTGAATCTATGGAAAAAGTGAGACAAAGTGTTATAGGAAAAATAATTAACTGGTAAACAATGATATATATTCATATAGATGTCCAGTTATAATATAATTTAATTTTGCAAAACAATTAAATCAAATTCTCCCTTAAATCAAATTTAAAAAATATTGGCGTTCCAATGCCATTGTTTACCAGTCTGACCAAAAGGTCTTGTTGACAAAAAAAAAAGACCAAAAGGTCTTGAACATCAAAGAGTTAGTTGTAATAATCAAATTAATTAATTATCTTTTATTGTTAGATAAATTGGTAATGTACTATATATTAAATTTTGTAAGTTACTCCCACTAATTTTATAATGTGTCTATCATATTCATTATTTCCTCCTTTAATAATAGATGATGCTTTAAAAGTTTTGTTTATAATTAATGAATTTTTAACATTTAATATTAATTTTAACTTTATTAGAAATTATTTAATTAGTTAGATTGTTCAATCTTTTCTATAATTAGTTAATAAAACATTAAGTTATATTTTTAAAATACTTTTAAGAAAAAAATCAAATTTCTTATTTTGTACATTAAGTCAAAATATATTTATAAACAAAGGGAATAATATTTACCGGATATGATGCATTTTAGAAATATTTAACATATCCTTTTTCAAAATTTTACAAGACTGCACGCAATGTCTTGGATACAATCACTGCTGACAGAAAAAGAAGGGAAAGGTGCACGGCAAGCAGATGTAGGACCCACCGTTCTCCTCTATTGACACAGCTGGGGACACATAACCAGTGACTGCCAAAGGCATCTTTAAAATATTATTTTATCTGTTTCATTAAAATCCTTGTTCTTAAACTCGGGCGTGGAAACGTTTAATCGGCCGATTACACATGATGCGGTAGGGGACCGTGGCGAAGTGAGCCAGTTCGGTTACATTACGCGGTGATCCGAGTAATGAATGTAGACTGCATATAAGTATAAAACGCGGCCGCGTAATGGACAAACTCGTTTGGTCATAAATTGATTCTACAATGAATCTTAATTGCATCCGCCGTGATAGTTGGTGGAAGCTGATAAAGCATTACATTTTTGTGTTTTAACAGAAGAACAAGATTCATGACCAAGATTCAAAAAAGAAAAAAAAAAGAAAAGAGATTCTGTAAAAAAAAGAGTGATTTACACTCAAGGTCACTTTATCAATTTTTATTAAATGATAAGGCACTTTGTGCTCCTAAGGTAGTTTTCAATGGTTTTTAGTTCATTTTCCTAACTAAATGTAACTAAGAGAATATTCTAGTTTCATTTATTTTTGCAATTGTTTTAAATTTTAAACATTTTTTGCTTGTTGTTTTTACTTTCGAACTTCCCATATGTTATCTCGTCGGAGACGGAGACAAGCTCTCGTCGAAGACCAATTCTCGTCGGAGACAAGCTCAAGTCGTTTCCGTCAGTGTTGGGTCATCACTCTCCTCACCATCGCGTTTCGTCTTCCTCCGCGTTTTCAAGTCGACGACTCGTAAACCTCCATCATGGCTTCCTCCATGAGCACATTAAATCCCTCGTCATCATCGGCTTATTCCGAAGAAAACCACCACTAAATAATGATTCACCACCGCGAGTCTCCTATTTAACCCGGTTCAATCGGCTCCGTGACTTACTGCTCTTCTACGACTCTCAAAGAACCACACCGGAGGCAATCTGATCTGTTGAATCAGGAAGGGATCCATTCCCAAATCAAGTTTCTGATATTTGTACAACTGGTCCTTTAACTTTAGAATGTTTACAATTTGGCCTTAAACTTCAAGTTTTGCATAGTTTCTTTCAGTTTTCCCAAACTTTCAAATGATAAATTTAATCTCCACTTTATGCAAATTAGTATGCAAATAGAAAAATTAACACCCAAATACAACGTAAATGGTTAAAATGAGCTAAAATAAAAAATCAATGACCCAAAAATAAATTTTAAACAAAGTCAATGGTGAATCCTATTTTTCTTGTGTACGATGATGGGATATTCAAAATCAAAGTTAATGGTGAGCATAATTTCCCAATGTATGATTCCTTGTATATGTGGATAAACATAATATTCAAAAACAAAGTTGATTCCTTGTATATTTATATGTACATGATACAATGGAAGATGTGTACATGTGTGAACCATAACAGATGTGTGCATGATATTTTGGGATGTGTTTGAATTTTTTGGATATGTATTGTAAATTAAGAAAAATGACTTTTGTTTGAAAGTGATATCATTCGTATTGAGAACTGATTTTGATTTATGTACATATAATGAAATATGATAGTAGTATAGGTGTACTATGTGGCGGTGTACACACAAATGTGTGTACATGTGTACTATGTTGCATGTTTGTCAGCATGTACAACATATCAAGTTATCCATATTTGAAGGTGTATATTTGTATCAAACTATCAATGTATCAAGTTATATACATTTACAATAGTTTATGTATTTTCTTGCAAATGTGTTTTGTTTTGTAGACATATAAGGAATGGTATATTATATGGTGGTGTACACTATATGAAATGTACATGTGCACGCAGAGTAAATTAAGAAAATAGTAATTACAAAACAAGTCGAACAAAAGATTGAAATCATTTCATTACTAGAGAAATGTCTAGTATGAATTTTGTTTCAGAACATTCCACTATTGTTGACTAATTTTTTTTTTTAAAAATTCAATATTTTTATATATTTTTTCATTAGTTCCATTTTTCTGTTAATATTTTTATGTTCCAAATATGACAATATGAACCATTAATCTTTAAACCATGTACACTTTACTATGAACATTTGGATTTGTAAATATGTATACTTTGAATACAAACTTGTATATATTTTGCGATAGATGTTGACTTTTAACATTGTGTACATACACCATCATGTACACATGTACACGAAAATACAAATACAAATGTGCACTAAACAACATTTTTAATTCACTTTAATTATATAGATTGCATATTAAGTTTATATACAGAATTTTTAATTGTATTTAACCGACTTTGGAGTGCATAGTTAAAAGTTTGAAACAAAATTAAGAGGTTTTCTCTGCAATTTGCAAAGTCAAGAACCAAACTGAAAACATCCAAAAAGTTCAAGGACTCATTGTGTAATTGTGGAAGGTCTAGTCTATTTAGTTAAAGTATGACATCAATTTGAAAGAGTATATTTGCAAATTAAAAACTTTCGAGACATAAATGAATATATTCAAATGTCTATGGATCAAATGTGCAATAAAGTCAAAACTGGCCATTATTGCTCATCGAGTTGTTGTAACGAAGGTGGTGAGACAAAGGCGGTGAGACGAAGGCAGTGGGACGGAGGCGAAAAAAGAAGGGGGCGATGAAGGCGACGACGAGAATGAGACAACAACGAAACAAAGACGAGAAGGAGGCATAAGTTTCAGTCGACGGAGGCGAAGGCGGAGACATATGCGGATACCGGAGGCGGAGAGTTTTTACGAAGGCTGGAATGGTGTTGATGGGTCACGGAGAAAAGAAAAAGAGAGAATAAATCTTGACCATTCAATATGTAATTAAATCAATGGCTTATAGCAATTCATGTGACTTTATTAATTGATGCAAATTTAGTTAGATATATTTTTAAAAATGATGTAACTAGATTAGTTAGAAGACAAGAAAAAGTTAGGAAAAAGTGTCTCAGGAGAAGAAAGTGTCTTAGAATGTAATAAAGAAGAGGTAATGTGACCTAGAGTGTAAATGTCTCTAAAAAAAATCAATTAAAAAGACAGAAGAAGATAACTCTTCATAGAGTTATGGTGGAAGCTTTGTGTCATTATCTAGGAAACACGTGGCAATTATTTCGTTTAAATATTCAGATTCATCCCTGTAATGTCTTTATTTCTAGTATTTGACCCCATTATTTCTAATATGATTGTTTCCCATCAACTTTTTTAAATCTCATACGTGAGTTATTTTTATATTTTCTATTACTAGATTTCAATTATAATAACTATAATTATATTTTTGTGATGTAATTTTGTTTGTATTTACAAATTTCTAATTTTATTATCAAGACATTTTATACATAAATATTTTTATTATACATATAAATAAGGTATTATATATATAAAAGTATAAAATTTCTCCCCGCGTACTCCCCGAGTTTTTTCTGCTTTTCTAATAAATCGCTAGGCTTTAGTGTGCCGCACTCACAACGCCTAGCGAGTTTCCGAACAAGGATTAAAATATATATTTTAATAAAATAATTATATTTTTTAAAATATATATTTTAAAAAATATAATTATTTTATTAAAATATATATTTTAAAAAATATAATTATTTTATTAAAATATTTTTTATATTTTTATTAAAATATTATAAATTTAAGAAAATTAATTGATTTTGTTATATTATTGTGGATTAAAAATTAAAGTGTTTATAAATATGATTCAAAATTTAAAGTCAAATATGAAATTAATTCTCGAATTTTTAAAATTTTCATTTTCCTATTTACCCAAAAAATTCGGATTATTCATGAAAATGTCAATACTGTTATGAACCAGATTGTGGATGGCCCATAACCGGACCGACCATAAATATACTGCGTAGAGGTTTAGTAACATAGACCCTATAGGTTTAGGGTTTTGCGGCTAGAAACTTTTTCCATATTGGTTTTGGATGTTTTCCTTTTTCTAGTTGGCTTTGGATTTGTACTATTTCCATTTATCTATGTCGGTTTATGTTATGAATACACACACGAATTCCCTTCTCATATATCTAAGTTTTACAACACGTTATCAACACGAATTGCTCTTTAAATCCCTAAACTAAAACTTCGATCATAAACCCTAATCCCGATCATCCTTGTTCACGAATCCATCCTCAGCTCGCGAAGATCAGTCCGTACCAGTCCGTGAATCAGCTTGTTCCAGCACACGGTTCGATCTTCTCTTGTTCGTGCAGTCGATCTCTCTCGGTGGTCCATTCAACCCGAAAAGGAGGATAAGGTAACTCGATAAACCCTAGAACCTCAAAACCCCAATCGAATATACTAATGTTCAAATCAAAACCCTAAAACCTTAAAACTACTTGATTGATTCGATTGATTGTTTTGAGAATTGAGGTTGTTTGCTAAATTAATTGTTTTGGCCAATTTAAGATTGTATGATTGATTGATCCGTTTTGACCTAACCCTAATCGATTATTAAAGCCCTACAAATCTAATCATGAAGCTCTAAAAACATGTTTGATTCTTGTTGATTGATCTGATTGCTAGGTTTATAGAATGATTGTTTTGATTTATGCTCTAACCCTTAGGTTGATTAGAGAACTAACCCTAATTCTAACTCTAACCCTAATCCGCATAGATTAATCCCTAAATTCTTAAACCCTAATCATTGATTGATTATATTGATCGATCTTACTGAATAATTTGAGAATTAGGATGCTAGATTGATTGATAAATGAGTTATTTCAAACTAAAACCCTAACTTGGTCGAATCATTAATTGAATGTTTTTAAGATGAAATCCGATCACCTTGTATTAGAATTCGACCACCTAGAATAAATTGTGATCTTGGCATAATCTAATTTATTGTTTTTGATTAAAGTTTCTTGAACTTATAGATCATGATTGCTAGGATTGTTTCATCATCTCATATGGCCGTGTGGCTCGTTTGTTCTATATGACTTGGATTGTCTCCGTATAACCTATTGAACATATAGACATTGATCTTTAGGATTGTCCTGCATATCCATATGAACTGATTACACATTGGCCGCATATAGATATTAACCATTAGGAATGCCTTGTCTCGTTTGGCCATGTGATTTATTTGATAAGTATAACCTGATCACTAGTTTACATTACTATCCGTATTACTTGTGATAGCTTGTTTGGTTGAGAGACTTGATTGCCTTAGGATCGTATGGTTTGTTTGCATGAAACCTAAATATTGAGTGATATATAATTTCAGATGTCGAAACTCAACAATTTGGACTATGCAGCCCTAAATTTCTCTGGAGATAATTATTTACAGTGGGCATTGAATACAAAGATTATCTTAAAGTCAAAAAGACTTGGTGAATGTATCACATAAGGTAATAATGCCAATGAGAAAGATAGATACATGGCAATGTTAATTATTCGCCATCATCTTGCTGAGAGTCTCAAAGATCAGTATCTAACTATTGAGAAATCTCTTGACCTTTGGACAGAGTTAAAAACAAGATATAATCACCAAAGAACGGTGTTATTACCAAAGGCTCTATTTGATTGGAGGAATCTCAGAATCCATGACTACAAGTCCGTGGACGAGTATAACTCAGCCCTATTTAAGATTGTTTCTTTAATGAAATTGTGTGGTGAGGTTATAACAGATAATGATATGTTGGAAAAGACATTTTCCACCTTCCACACAAGTAATGTGTTGCTACAACAACAATATCGTGATAAGGGCTTCAAAACTTATGCTGATCTGATCTCATGTCTATTGCTAGCTGAGCAAAACAATGAGTTGTTGATGAGAAACAATGAATCGAGACCTCCTGATCAACCCTATTACCTGAAGCCAATAAGGCTACAAAAGAAAAGAAAGAAACCAAAGAAAGTAACCATGTCCAGAATAGACCACACGGCCATAGCCGTGGTGGATGGAATGGTCGTGGCCAAGAACACTACAATTTCATATGGTCGAGGTAACAACTCGGGCCGTGGCCGAGGGAACCACTATAACCATGGTCGTGGACCCAATTTCGGCCATGGTCAAGGGCGAGGAGGCCGTGGTATATCATTTAAACCACAACACTCGACCAAAACAGTGTGCCATAAATGTGGAATGGGTAATCATTAGGCTAAGAATTGTAGGACTCCCAAACATCTAGTTGACCTCTACCAAGAGAGTATAAAAGGGAAGAATCCTGAAGCATGTTTGGTCCAAGATGACAATGGTGATTTCGACCATGATCAAGATGACCTTATGAATTATGAAACATTAGATTGTCGAAAAGAATAGTTGATTTCGACATACTGTTTTTGTACTTTGATTTGCTTTATATTTTATTTGTTCTTATGATTCCTTTGAGTTTACCTTATTGCTTTGTCTGAATTATACTTAATAAGATGAATGATTTTATTTGATAGATTGAAAGATGATATGAGCATACTGATTGTGGACAGTGGGTCAAGCCACACAATTCTTAAGGACAAAAGATACTTCATAGACTTGAACATCCAAAATGCCAATATAAGTAATATTGCGGGTGTAGTCAACCTAATAGAAGTTCACGGCCAGACTAGTATATTATTGCCTAAAGGCACACATTTAGAGATATCTGATGCTCTATATTCACCCAGCTCTAAAAGGAGCCTTTTAAGTTTCAAAGATATAAGATTGAATGGTTTCCATATTGAAACAATGGGCGAAGGAAACAAAGAGTTCCTTCAGATAGTAGAGCACACCCAAGGCAATAAGAAAGTGGTCGAGACTATACATGCATTCTCTACTGGTCTTTACTATGCCAATACCAGTATGATAGAGGCTAATGCCACATTGAACAAAAGGTTTACTGAGAATTTCACTTTATGGCATGACAGGCTTGGCCACCCTGGTTCGAACATGATGCGTAAACTGATAATGCATACAAAAGGGCACATCTTTAAAGGAAGAAGAGTTATCCCAAAGAATCTTACGTGTGTAGCATATACACAAGGAAAACTCATTGTTATGCCATCACCAGTCAAAGTGATTAAGGAAACAATTAACTTTCTGAAAAGAATACAAGGCGACATATGTGGACCAATACACCCACCTTGTGGGTCCATATTTCATGGTCCTTATTGATGCATCGACCAGATGGTCACATGTATGCTTATTGTGCACACGAAATTTGGCATTTGCAAGGTTACTTGCTCAGATAATCAGATTAAGAGCTCACTTTCAAGTTTTTCCTTTAAAGACCATACGTCTAGATAATGATGGTGAATTCACATTCCAAGCTTTTAATGATTATTGTATGTCGATGAGAGTAAGTGTGGAACATAATGTGGCACATGTCCATACTCAGAAATGCTTGGCCGAATCATTCATTAAAAGAATACAATTGATTGCTCGACCATTACTCATGAGGTCAAAACTCTCAGTATCAGCTTGGGGACATGCAGTTTTACATGTAGCAGAGTTAATACGCATCAGGCCTCTAGTGAGCATAGATATTCCCTATCCCAATTAATCACGGGTCATGAGCCAGACATATCCCATCTAAAGACATTTGGATGTGCAGTCTATGTACCAATTGCTCCACCATAGAGAACTAAGATGGGACCTTAAAGGAGGATGAGAATATATGTTGGATATGATTCTGCCACCATAATTAAGTACTTTGAGTCGACCATGGGTGATCTATTTAAGGCCAGGTACGCAGACTCACACTTTGATGAGTCCAACTATCCAACATTAGGGGGAGATAATAAGCAGGTAAAAGAAATTGAATGGAATCAACCATCATTGTCTTGGCAAGATCGTCAGACTAAAGAATGTGAAATAGAAGTCCAAAAGATTATACATTTACAGAAGCTAGCTAATCAATTTCCAGACTCATTTGCTGACCCAAAGAGAGTAACTAAGTCATATATACCAACTTGTAATGCACCAATTCGTATTGATGTCCAAGAGGGACATAATCAAGTTGCTATAGAGTCTAAGGCACGTTTGAAACGTGTAGACCAATAGGTTCCAAAGATAAGAACCCTCGGAAAATAAAGAAAGGTGCAGAAAAGGAATCCGAGATAATGGTCGAACCAACTGTGGTCAGACCAACCACGGTCGGACCGTCCATGATCAAACCAACCATGACCGAACCAATACCAGACATGATTGATCCGAAAGTGACAAATAAAGAGGTTTGGGACGCCAAACTTCTAGGTACTGAGGGTCCTGATAATAATGAGATATCAATCAATTATATTATGTATGGAACACAATGGAATAAAAAAGATGTCGACATTGATGATTTGTTTGCATACAAGGTAGCACTTGAACTTATGGATTTAAACAAGAATCATGAACCCACGTCTATATTAGAGTGCACTCATAGATTAGATTGTCTTAAGTGGAAAGAAGCCATAAACGTGGAGTTAAATTCTTTAAAGAAGAGAAATGTGTTTGGTCCAATAATTCGGACACCATTTGATGTTAAACCAATTGGATATAAGTGAGGTTTTTGTGAGGAAGAGAAATGAAATGGTGAAATCGTGAGATATAAAGCAAGGCTTGTTTCACAAGGATTCTCACAGAGACCAAAAATAGTTATGAGCAGACATACTCCCCTGCGGTGGATGCTACTACATTTCGATTTCTAATAAGTTTGACCATAAGAGAAAATTGGATTTACACTTAATGGATGTAGTAACTGTATACTTATATGGTCCACTAGATAATGAAATATATATGAAAGTACCAGAAAGTATTGAGCTCAAAGATAAGAAAAGTTCTCGAGAACAACATTGCATTAAGCTAAACAAATCTCTTTATGGATTGAAACAAAGTGGCTGCATGTGGTATAATAAGACTAAGTGAATACTTAGTGAAAGAGGGCTATAAGAATGGCCCAATCAGTTCATGCATATTCATAAAGAATTTTGAAAATAAGGGATTTGTGATCATAGCAGTTTATGTAGATGATTTGAATATCATAGGAACCTCTAAAGAAATTTCCCACACAGTTGAGTATCTCAATAAAGAGTTTGAGATGAAAGATCGTGGGAAAACAAAGTTTTGTTTGGGATTACAACTTGAGTACATAAATGATGGAATCCTGGTGCATCAAATGGTATATACAGAAAATGTACTCAAAGAGATTTAATATGGACCAATCTCACCATTATCATCGCCCATGGTCGTAAGGTCCCTTGGTCCGGATACCGACCCATACGGTCCAAAGAAAGAGGATGAAGAAGTCTTTGGTCCAGAAGTGTCATACCTCAGTGCCATAGGAGTTTTAATGTATCTGGCCAGCCACACTCGACCAAATATATGTTTTCCTGTGAATCTATTGTCCAAATTTAGCTCATGTCCAACGATAAGGCATTGGAATGGGATTAAACACTTACTTCGTTACCTGAAAGGAATGAAAGATCTTGGCTTATTTTATGCTAACCAATCCAAAGAAGGTTTAGTTGGTTTTGCTGATGCAGGTTATTTATTAGATGCACACAATGCTTGATCTCAGACAGGTTATGTTTTCACAGACAGTGGTACTGCTGTAAGTTGGCGATCCATGAAGCAGACCATAACAGCCGCATCGTCCAACGATGCTGAAATCCTGGCCATTCATGAGGCGAGCCGAGAATGTGTGTGTTTGAGGTCCATGACTCAACATATCCGAGCAGATTGTGGGATGGTCGATGGGAAAGAAGAACCAACCATCATGTATGAAGACAATGCAGCTTGCATAGCTCAGCTCAAAGATGGATACATCACAGGAGATAGGACGAAGAACATCTTGCCAAAGTTCTTTTTCACTCATGAGTTACAGAAATCTGGAGAGGTCTAAGTGGTCCAAGTTCGTTCCAGTGATAATTCAGTCGACCTCTTCACCAAGTCACTGCTAACCTCGACATTCAAGAAGTTAAGACATCAGATTGGAATGTGCAGGCTTAAGGACCTTCAGTGAGGTCCAAATCAGGGGGAGTAATGTGTGTTGTACTCTTATTCTTTCACCATGGTTTTGTCCCAATTTGGTTTTCCAGGTTAATGTTTTAATGAGACAACATTAAGCCCATTACAAGCTCTAAACGGTTATGGCATCCAAGGGGGAGTGTTATGAACCAGATTGTAGATGGTCCATAACTGGACCGACCATAAACCTACTGCAGAGAGGTTTACTAAACCTAGACCATATAGGTTTAGGGTTTGGCGGCTAGGAAACCTTTTCCATATTGGTTTTGGATGTTTTCCTTTTTCTAGTTGGCTTTGGATTTGTACTCTTTCCATTTATCTATGTCGGTTTTTCCTTCTTGTATTCCCTATATATAAAGGGCTCCTAATGTTATGAATACACACAAGAATTCCCCTTCTCATATCTCTCATTTTTACAGCAATTACCTTTTTCCCCAGAAATGAGTAGTTTACTCTATTATCTTCATCTTGCGTAATTAGTAGTACTGGCTTTCGCAAGCCGTGATGTATTGAAATTGCCCGTGAGGATTTTATCAAAAAACAGTTTCATAGCCTTTCTTTTTACGGATAAAGGGTCAATGATGGAGAGAGAGTTTGGGTGTGTTTCTCATTTCTTACACCATGGCATATCGAAATACTTGGTGTTGTATTAAGATGAGAGAGTTCAAGAGGGTTTATACTCGCATAGCCTTATAAGCGACGAAGTATCATCGAAGAGACATGTTAGGATTACTTTTGAGTCTGGAGTATGTGGGGTCAATCCCGACTTACTTAACTCGTTGAGATTTTGACATGATTTTGTCGTCTACTTTGAAGTCTGCGATAAGTTCTCGGCTTAGATGACTTACTTCAATCGTGGGACCTAGCACTACTCCAGGAAAAGCCGGAAGATACTGACCAACATTTGGATTTCCTTTATAGCGCACTATTTATCCGTGTGCTGGGTGTAGAAGAACCAGTCTCTATGGGGGGGGGAGTCATTTAGAACATACGGTTAATCCGTCGGGGCCATTTAAAGGCAAGTACTTGTCTTTCCAACTCGAGTTTTGTTATATTTTTTTTGCTTATTTATAGTCCGTAATGACTGTTTTTTGTGAGTTTTTCTATGATGGAACTTTTATCGAGGAAGTTATTTATGTCCGAAAGTTGATTTTCAAAAATATGCGACATCTCGATTTTTTTCCGAGAAATAATTTCTTTTGGGAAACCATGATATTTACGTTATGAGAAGATATTCAAAGAAAATTCTGTGTTGGCCGAGAAGTGTTTTTCCTTGTTTGCAGAAAGTTCGTTTGAACATCCGCAGCTGAAAACATGTTTTCATCCCGATGTTAAATCTTTTGGTTTGTAACCGAGGAAGCTGGACCGAGAGATCATGTAAGTTTTTCCATGGGAGGAATCATATTTATTTTTTAGGATTCCAGTATTCCAAGATTTTGTTTGCGTAATATTTTAGAAAACGTTTTCGTATAGGTCTATGATCTTTCTTTACAAGAATTATTTTCATAAGCTGCATTTATGTACAAAATGTTTGTGGAATTAGAATTCTTTTGTGAAGCGTGTAGAAATTTGATCAGTTCTCATCGGTGGATTGTTTTTACGTCAACCATTCGATTGTTAGAAATGGTTTTTGTTATGGAGATTTTATCATATGATTTCGTTTTGGGTTATTTGAAGTTTGTTTATGTACTAAACATTGGGAATTTGGACGAATCATAAAATATTGTTTTGGCATTTTATGATTTTAATGGAAAATTTGGTCGACTGTTTCGTATAAGATTTGGCTATATGTTTGAGTCAAAATGCATTTTCTTATTGTTGAAAAAGTTTAAAAAATATAAAGTACATAAAACCGATATTTGAAACGCCGCAGTGCTTGAGAAAATCGAAAACCTAGTCACCACTCTTCGCCACAGTCGGGGCACCGAAACAAGCTCGCGATTTCTCTCACCAAACAGAAAGGATAAGGATAAAATCTATCGAACCCCATAAAGTTCGTCTCATTTCCGAGTTGGGAAAATCTCAGCGCATAAGGGTTTGACCAAAATGCAAGTTTACTACAAGAAAACACAAGTTTTACTAGCACGGCTTTGCCTCGTAATTTCCTAGTAAAAGACCCTTTACTAGGAAATTACGAGGAAACACGCTTTGTCGTGAATCGTTCATCGTAAAGCCTTTTTCCTTGTAATTTTGCTAGTTAATTTACGAGAAAATATTTCGTCGTAAACACGTGGATAATTATTTCCTCGTAAAGTCCTCGTAAGCTTTCCTCGTAAGGTCGTAGTAATACTTTTCCTCGTACGCGCGTCGTAGTGCTTTACAAAGAATTTACTTCGAAGTCTTACAAGGACCTTACTTCGAAATATTTACGAGGAATTTACCTCAAAACGTTTTTTTCCCTATTAAAAAATAATAATTAAAATAAATATAAATAATATATTTTTTAAAAATTAAAGAATCCAAATTATAAATAAAAAAAAGAAATAACAAAATATTTTATATATAAGTAAATATTTAAGTTTTAAATTCATAATATACAATTAAAAAGAAAAAAAACTAAACTACGGATGCTGGTCGTTAAATTGACGAACAAAGTCGTCATCCCGGAACTCCTCCTCGTCCATGTTGGTCATCGATGATTGTGACTGTGACGGTGGATGATGTTGGGTTGGAAGCCCTCCGTTTTCCCATCTGACACGCAACATCTCTGCCACTTGCGGGTTTCCGACCGCCAAAACGTCCAGGATTTCGGAGAGAGAACTCACATGAGATTGCGTCGCCTGCAACTCCGAGCGCAGCTGAGCAGTGACATCGTGCTGTTCCTGAGCATAAGACGATGTCTCTGTGGGGACATCGTTAACAGAACCAATCCCGATGATACGTCCCTTTTTCCTAGGGGCGACCTTTAAATAAAATGATTGATTAATAACGTTAAAAAAATAAATAATAAAAATAATAAAAATTAATCGAAAAACAAATTATTTACCTCTTCGTAAATCTTATCCACTTCAGGAGTGGATAATATGACGGGTGTCCTAGACTGCTGAGTCAGCTGGGTCTGGCGGTGGTCAACCCGAGCAGCAACCTTGTTGTACATCCGCTCGGATCTAGGATCTACAAAATGCCCAGCCTTGTTCCGGTGGGTTCTCTCGTAAAGCTCTTTCAGAGATGGAAGAACTCCTGTCTCTTTAGCCTAAAAAAATAATTTTAAAAATTAATTATTAATTAGAAAAATATAAATAGATTAAAAAATATTAATTAGTTATTAAATTATTAATTTAATTACTATGTCTAGACAAATTCCCGCGTGAGGTTTTCGACCCCCGGTGTGAAGCATCTTGTTGTTGTCATGCTCGTCTCTTGTCATGCGGTTCTCGGAGTTTGTGCTGGAGGTTCTGATCGAGTCCGACAACCCCCAATAACTGATGAGGCCATCCCACACCGTCAATGTGAGGCAATCGGGTTTCCCCTCCTCATAACCATCCACCTGGAAAAAAATATTTTTAAAATTATTTGAAGTCAATGATATAAACTGTATTAAATTTATAAATCCACCTGAAAATTGCTCTTCCAGTTGTAGACCATGTCGAGCAATCGCGCTTTTGCCTTCGCCTCAAACTCCTTCTTCACCCGCTAGTGAATCCCTATAGACCAACGATATTTTTGATGTAACCAGAAAATATTAGATTAATTAGTTCAATTAATATTAAAATTTATAAATAATTAAAAAATAAATGACTTACGGCGAACGTTTTGAACCATGTCTTTTTGGTGTGGCTGGCCGTCATTTTCCAGTTTGGAGCTGGATCGGGAAAGTATCCCTTGATACAATCGGTGACGCTCTGAGGGACACACCCGTCAACATTAAACCTGAACAAAGAACAAAATAAAAATATTAATTAAATTTGTTAATTAAGAAATAAATTAAAAATCATTTTTTTAAAAATGAAACATACCAAAATATGTTGTGGCCGTCCCGTCGGAGAGGATCTAACTTAGGTAGCCCTTCTCTGCCTGGAGCTTCCATAATGTCCTCGACAGTGTACACCGCAAATGGAGCGTTTGGCGGCACCTCCAAATCGGGATGAACCCCGGCGGCCGGTGGAGGAGGAGGAGGAGGAGGTGGAGGTGGTGGATCAAACCGGGGAGCCTGAGAAACTCCCTGAGTCTCAGGAACACTTCCGCCATCTAGAATCGAAGAACCGGGAGCTGAAGAAGATGATGTGCCAAGCTCACGACCGAAAATATCTCCGTAATGACTCCCCTGAAGAGACCTCTTAGCCTTAGCAACCTTGTCCTGTAGGCATCTAAATTTTTTAAAAAAATTAAAACATTAATTTCCATATCATTTAAAAAAACAGTTAAAAAAGTAAACCAACCTAATCTAAATTCCCTAAACTAACCACCTAATCTAAATTCCCTAAACTAACCACCTAATCTAAATTTCCTAATCTAATCACTTAACTAGGAATTAGGGAGTACCTTAAGAGGATTTTGAGAGAAGATTGCTACAAATGAGAGAAATCGGATGGCTCGAGTTTATATAGGGAATTTTGTTTCCACGTAAGGTCCTAGTAATGTTACGAGGAAATAGCGAGTCCTGCATTTTCCATTTCTAGGACTTTACGAGGAAACAGCGAGTCCCACGTCTAGGTTTCCTCGTAAAGTCCTAGTAATCATGTTACTAGGACTTTACGAGGAAACAGCCTACGTGAAATTTACGAGGAAACAGCCTACGTGAAATTTACGAGGAAACCGCGAGTCCCGTGTTTTCTTTTACTAGGGTTTTACGAGGAAAGGGTTTGTAAATCCCTAAATTTGAAACCCCAAACACCAAGTAATGCCTCATATGGGACAAATTTACGCGACCATTGGTCATAATTCCTCAGAAACAAATGTTTCACTTCCGTAAGGTTAAAACAAAAACCTAGCGATACCTCACATCTTCAAGCCCTTTAACATTTCAAACACGAAATGCGGCATACAAAAGAAAAACTCAACCTTCGACACAACGAGACATCGCTAACGCTCGGAGAACTATTTTTCGTCAAAACTTTCTGAAACAGAATGCTCACCTTAAAAACAGTATGTCCGCGACTATAAAACATACACGCCTTCTTAAACATGTATCCTTCCCGAAAGTTCAAAAAAATGATTATATCTACCATTAAGTTTGTTGCTGATCACAACAAAAACTTAACGTCCTAAACAGAATAAGCCATCTCATAGAGATAGCTCTCGAACACCTGACACATGGGTAATAGCGCTATAAAAGAAAACCAAAATTTTGGTCAGCACTTTCGGGAGACTTAAAAATTTTCCTCGAAGAAATTCTCGATTCCTACCATACAAGTCACATAAGCCGAGAACATATTGCGGACTTTAAAGTGGGACGGAATCAGGTCGAAAGCGATACGGGAAACGTAAGCCGAAGTAGTCACCGCACCCCCTAAAACCGTGATTAGACCTAGGTCTTGCCCTAAACCAAGAACACTGGTCTCTAACGTCTCAGGACATGATATCAAAAAGATACGAGATCCTGAAAGCATGTCTCTTCGTCCATATCTAAACGCTCTCAAAACTTTGGAAAACTTCTGAAACATCTCGAACGAGAAACGAATTGGACGATCCGCAAAAGAGTTGGAAGCGAGATGACAACTCGTATCCTTCCCTCTATACTTAACAAAAATCCAAATCTACTTAAACTCATTTTCAAGTAAAAAGCATAGTTTGATCATTAAAAATTCGCAAAGCGGCCAGGATTGAAAGCCAGACGCTGTCAGCCCCGAAAACATACATATGGCCACACCCGGCCAAAATAAACAGCCTACGAGGCTAGTCTTGAGGCCGACAAAGATCCTATATACAATGACATTAGTAGCAACATGCTAGATAATGCTACACGACACACAGCTAAACCATAAAGGTCTCACTAGAAAGCTGGAAGTAAGAACCTTAACTCTGGAACGAATTACGAAAGGCTTGATCCCTTTTACAAGGGTACGTAGGCAGCCTTCACGAGGCGCAGCCCCAATCCTACTACATTCTGCTATAAGAGGAATAAGTATACCACTTTCAACGGAGCTTTTCAAACATTGATTCCGCCTAACTTACCAAACCTGCCAAAACCGCTCGCTAGAACTTTATGATTCTAACAAGCTGGGGGGGCTATCTGTTGTGGTCAAAATCGGTCATGATAGAAACAACGTCAGAAACTTCCCGACAAATGTGTCCTTTGTGAAAAAGAGGTAATATCTCAGAGAAAGGGGAACGAAAAGAATCAAGGTCAAATCTCGGCTGACCACGAGGGAATGGTCTGCATAAGTGAGCCATCAAAAAGAGTTTGTCCTAAGACCTCAGGTCATCGTATCCCCGAACGTCAACACGACGAAAAGACTAGAAGACTCGATCATCCAACTCCCCAGACGGAGAAGTTGGCCGAGCAATGTTGGGGTCAAAAACGGTACTCTCTAAAGCAGTATCTAAAAATTGTGTTTCCATACGAATGCAGTCTCAAAACCGTCTCAACGAAAGTTTCCGGGCCAAAACTCAAAAGGAAGGAACACGAACCGACCAACTCGCCCGTTCGGCGAGTTGGACGGCACGACACAACCAACTCGCTGAACGGGCGAGTTAGGTGGCACGAGCAATCCGACTCGCTCGTTCGGAAATTCAGATCAATCAATCCATTTTCACCTCATCCTCGTTAACTCCCTCTTTCGATGCTTGATCGAACTTATCTTTGTTCCGTCTCGATCAGGATTCACATTGGAACTTTACCGAAAGAACTCGTTTTCTCGAGAAAGGATCGGGTCGATCGTATGAGACGGTAACGGTTAACTAAACACCTAGAGTCACACGCCCCATACGAAAGATCTTAACTCTCGGACAACGTCATCTTAGCAATGATTTTTCGATAAAATCGTCGAAACGCCTAAGTCAGAAAATGGCCCGATGAGGTCTAAAGATCGGCTAAAGGCCTACTCGCGATTTTATCTGAAATCAAGCCCAAACTTTGTGACGGTTTATCTTTTATTTTGCAGGAAGGGATAAATATTAAGTTCGGAAGATAAATTTCGAGATCGAAGGATAAATGTTAAATTTACGAAGATAATCATGAAGATTAAGGAAAAAAGAATATTTCCGCGAAGCGATAAATTTGACCAAGGGCAGAAAGGGAAAAAACAAACCGCCTCTAGAGGAGTATATAAGAACTTCAAGGGTGATGATGCAGGGGACACACGAAAATCTCCACTCAGAGCAAACATAGCTTAGCACTTAGAGCATTTAGGCAACTTTTCGTTTTTGTTATTCGAGCTGCGACTCAACTAGGGTTATGCAGTCTTAAGTTATTAGAACTAGGGATCTCGCTGACAGCTCTCATAGTCGAGGCTCCTATCCTGTTGTAAACACTCATACGCAAATTCAGAATAAGACATCTATTTGCTCTCTTTTCGACTCTTACTTTGTTTTTCGATATTTATTTCGTATTATGACTGATTGGTGTGTGGTTTAGCAGATATCCGGGACCTATGAGAAACTAGGGTTTACCCTACGTTCCTAATTCAACGGAAATCGACAGTGCGAATTTCGGTTCCCACATGCAAAAGGCGTATAGTGTGGGAAATCGGATGGGTACAACTTCATAGAAAATCTTCTTGTTGATGTTGGAGAAGGAGACTCTCTTATTGGGAATATCGATGATTTCTCCCACTGTAGCCATAAATGATTTTCCAAGTATCAAGGGCATCTCATAATCCTTGCTCATCTCAACAACCTGAAATCCATTATGCAGAATACAGTCCCTAACTTGGACAAGAAGGTTGCGAATGGTGCCATAGGAATTGTTGTGGAAGAGTTGCAAAAGCCAGAGTCACCTGGGAAGGATCAACATCCACAATGCCTAGCTTGTCTATAATCGATTTCGATACAAGTTTCACACTAGACACAGATTCACTCTAGACCCAGAGTCACAAAGAGCTTCTTTAAATTCCACTCCAACGATGGAACATGGAAAAGCAAACTTTCTATGGTCATCAACCTTAGGCAATACCTTCAGTGTTGGTGTCAATGCTTCATTAAAGAGTGCCTTAATTTCTTCTTTGGTGTCTCTGCAATTTTTGAAGAACATATGCAATGGCCGAATCTCCCAAGCATGTTCAAATGAGATATTTTTAGGAAGCCTTCTCACCATCTTCCTAAATCCAGCCATTTAGTTTGCACTAATGGAATCCATTAGATGTCTAGGTGGAACCTGATATGGAACCATAGGGACATAGATTCGAATTGGTGGAGTCAGCAAGTTTGCTAGGAGCAGTCACTTCAGATCTAGTAGGGTGCTATGTTGTCTCTTCTGCGCCTAAAGCAGTCTCAGCAAATAAATGTTCTATTGCATTACAGTGCTCAGCCCTAAGATTTTTATCAGTTTTTTTAGAGAGCATCCCTTGCTGCCTCTTGACACTCTCAGCTATTTGAGCAAGCTGAACATCAAGCCTACGCATGTGGCTGCTCACAGTATCATATTTTGTATTGAGCTCGATGAATATGTTGTCCATCCTGGTGTTGATGTCTGTGGTAACTTGATTCAACGCCTTGATCGGAACCTGCTGGTTCTTGAGCATCTGCTGCATCATGATGTTGAGGTTATTCAGCTCATCTTGTGGATCGCTCGCGGTAGCTGGAGCAGCCTGCTGGTTGCTCTGCGGCTTCTGCTGGTGCTGATTCTGATTATGACCCACGAACCCGTTTTGTGCTTGACTGAAAACAAATGTTTTACCCTGGAATCCTTGCGAAAAGCTTCTTTGGTATCCAGATCCTTGTGTCTGGGTGTTCTGACGGGCGGTGTTCTGATTGTATCCCATGTTATGGTACCCTTGTCCATTGACATAACTAACGTCTTTCGGATCCTTTGTTGGTTCAGGAGCAGCTTCTTGAGTGATCTGAATCTGCTCAGCTGTCACTTCCTCCATGATGTAGACTCACCCTTGGTTGTTCTTAAGCAACTGATCAACCTTGGCTGTCAATTCGTTCTCTTTTGAATGTCAATATTGTTTACGTTCTTGGAGTGGTCGCTCTCCTGATTCTTATTGGCTGAGCTAGCTGCCACGTTCTCAATCAGTTCAAATCCTCCCTCAGTTGTCTGAGTCATGAAGTCTCCATTGCTCGCAAGTTCAGAGCACTTTGGAATTCTCAGTCAACTCCATCATAATGGTTGTAGCAACCAAATCATGTTCAAATTATTTTTACTTTAAAGGGGAGAGAGATAGGAACTGGAAGCACACATAATTTTACCTTACAGACATCCATGAGGAATCTGATTTGGTCTATTCCAAGCGCTAAGACAAGTGATTTGAATTGATTAGGTTGGAGGTCAGCTTTGGTTCCTTTATACATTCTCAACAAATGTGGATGTTACATGTGTGCCGATCTACTTTGGCATTACAATTCAATACATCCTGCCATCAATAACTCATAATGGTGTTAGAGAATGGTTAGTCGGTTTTTCAAGAAAAAAGTTCATCATCTCCAACTGGCTCTATTTTGACTCGATAAAACAAATTTCTGACACTCAAAAAAACACAATGTCAGCCCAAGAATGGCAAAAGAAATAAAAAAGCTGTAAAAATTGGACAGGGAGAATCGAGTCATACTTGCTGTCTGCGATGAGCGTCGAACGACGCTGATCATGTGTCGCTCGACGCTTGGATGAAAGTGTGTTGATCAACGCTTGCAAGCCGTCAGTCGATGCTAGTGATTGACTCGTCTTCCATAAATATCTTTTTTTTTTAAATAGAAAAATTACCTAACAGTGGGTTGCCTCACACTCAACGCTTGTTTACAGTCATTAACTTGACTTTGGAGACATGATTCAGCTTGAATGAGTCTGGGAACTTGCTCCGAAAGAATTTCCAGTGTCCACTTTCTTCAACTGCTTGTTCATGCTCTCAATGAAGCTTTTTGCAGAATCTTCGCCCTTGTCTCTCAGTCTGGAGTAACAGCTACTCGAATCTTGGAAAAAGGTTTTGAACTTCCTTGTCCCGCACCTGTACTCAAGGAACCCATCTGAGCAAATTTGAGGAACCAGTGTCAAGAAGTTTGTATTCGTCTTTTTGTTCAATCTCTTCTTCTTACCCTTTCTGCTCTTTCCCCCAGATTTGGCTGTTTTTGTCTTTACGTGTTGTGATACCCGACGGGGGTCGAGCGACGCCAAGATGGCATCAATCGATGTTGACACCAAAGGGACGCTCTTCACATCAGTTTTTTCTCGTAAGCCTTTCTGAGAAGCAGCTACAAGGAAAGGATCACAAGCTACCTCAATGTAAGCTTAATGCACTCCTTCGTCTGGTAGGACATGGGTTTCCAACTTCAGAAATAGCGCATGGAACCACAAATTTCTTGAGGTCTATAGTTGGTTTCCTAGGCTCATCATACAGTGCATTGATCTCTTCCATGGTCTCTCTAGAGTTCTTAAAGAACAGTTGAAAGTGGTATGCATCATAAGCATCTTCAAAGGAGACACCTTCAGGAATCCTCTTCACCCTCTTGGGAAATCCAGCCAACTATTTGGCACTGATAGGTGGTTTTAATGCTTAGGGACATGAGAGTATGGGACTTCTGGCTTGTACACTCTCTCCTCAACTGGTCCCGACTCAATCATGCAAACTGGCAGTGTGTCCAACCGTGCGCGTCAATCAACGCTTGATAAGTGTTGATAGATCCTAGCTTTTGGTGAAAGCCTCTGTATCCTTCCCTTTAAAGCATCCATCAACGCTAAAGGTTCGTCGATCGACGCTCTGTGTCAGTGTTGATTCTCAACCCAAATCTTAGGCTCTTCTTCATCTTCTAACTCCAAGAGATCTTCGGTAATGATTTCCCTATTCAATCTATAGCAAGTTCTTTTTCACTTCTTAGTGTGACAGCACTAACGGGCGCCTTGGATTAGCATCAGTCCTTCCAGGAAGAAATCCTTCTTCCCTTCTGACAAACCCATCAATCTGTGTAGCTTGCCTATCCAGCTTCTTGACATGATCACTCAAAGCTTCAAAATTCCCATTCAGCTCAGTATAGACTAAATCCATATTTCTGACATGAGTTTTCAAAGCGTCAATATTCCCATTCAGCTCAATATGGACAGAATCCAACTTCTCTTTAAAATCTAAGTTCATCGCTCACAGCCCCTCAAGAATTAGTTCCAGCGTAGCCTCCATTTTGCTATTTTTGAGTAGCTGCAGGATTATCGAGAAATTCGTATAGGAAGGCGCTTTTAGTGTCGTCCCAACAGGTTAGAGATCATGGTTGCAGTTGCTTGAGCCAGCTAGATGCATCTCCGGAGAGAGGAAGGAGGAAAATCTTGCAGAGTATGTAGTCTTCAAAGACTTCATGCAGCTCGATACTTGAGACCACATCCTCAATTCTTCGATGTGGGTTTTGGGATCTTTGTGAGGAAGACCCTGAAAAGGGTGCTGACCCAACTAATCATACCAGTCGCGGCCCAGCTCAAAGTCATTCTTCTCAGTAACAACAATTGCATAAGGGATTACAGCCCCATGTGCATCTAACTTCTGACATGCTATATTACGCAAGTGACCATCTGGATCACGCATGTCTCCATGCTTATCATAAATCAACAGAAGTTGAGCAGCCATCTCTGTCTTTCGCTGAATGGCGTCGATTGATGCTATAGGAGCGTCGTTCGATGCTATAGGAGCGTCTGCTTGATGTGTGTTGCTCGATGCGTTTGTGCCGTCGTTTAACCTTACCTCTTAGATTTATGTGTCGCACGTAAATGAGCAGGAACTTGCTTTGAGATATCCAAAAGCCTCTTTTAATTGTTTTCTGGTACTAAGATGTATGTACCTGAAACACAAGAAAAAATAGTAAGTAAACTAAATATAAGAACCTAGACAAAATCCTACACTTATTCTAATAGTGATCAGAGTCCCCGACAACTATACCAAATTTGATATGCTCAAATTAAGAGAGGATATTTCCAATATATGATTCTTAATATCTCGTATGCAATCTTCCGAGTTGCTATGTGTAAATAAGAATGTTGTATTTACGGTAGAACATCCAGGCTAAAAGTATTTGGTGATTAGGTTTGCTTGTAAAACTAACAATATATAATGGCGAGTGTGTCGATCAATAACAACACAGAGAAAACGTACCTTTCATAGGACATACATGTTTTAAAAAAACCTATAAGAGTGCACAAGTTGAGTTACGTGGACTCAACAAACTTTTTTTTAACATAAAACATGCTACAATTTCTAAACGAAAGTTGGAAAAAATTATTATGGTTCCAAGAAACATGACAAAGATTTTGAAAAGATAGCCAAAAATGTACCATTTACATGACATAGATCTAACCTATTGCCTATTTCTAAGCTGCATCTTGCCTAATTTTTTGTCTCTTGCCTAACTCTGCTTTTATTTGATTTTTCTTTCCTGCAAGTAGATTTGGATCACAAAAGAGAATTGTTAGTATTGTAAACATGACAAGACATATTTCAATTTTTGTTATATTTACAAATATTAATTCGTTTTGAAAAGGAGCATTTGTTGAACTAATGTAAGAAAGTATCACCGTAGAAATATATATGTGATGAGTTGTTTTAACACTTAGCATTGTATACAGACATAATGGTGACAATATAATGATAGAAACATAAAAATTCATATTTCATTTAACTAGCTCATTCGTATGTTTGCTAAGCCGTTCTTATATTTCTATCAAAACTGAAAAATATATTAGGCCGAAGAAGGCCCCCGAAAATCAGAGGAATTTGGAGCAGAATTTAAAGGACGAAGAGGTTGTTCCATTGGTGCATGTTCTAATGTGTCGTTTCTCACTTCCTGTTCGCCTGTTTGAATGTTTCCTTCATCTGCTTGTAGAATGAAAAGAGGCGGAGGAGGAAGAATCTTTACATCCTCTGGGAAATTAAGCTTTGCTTTATTTCCACGGAATCTGAGTGCAGCCTCGTCGTAGGCTCTAGCGGCCGCTTCTGCCGTATCAAACGTACCAAGCCAAACCCTAGCTGCTTTATGTGGATCGCGTATCTCAGCCGCCCATTTTCCCCATGGTCTCTGCCTTACTCCTCTGTATCTCCTCTTTTTCTCCTTTGCCTCTTCGGGTGAACCATTGTTTGTGCACTCTTCTATACAAAGAGAGATTAAGACCTCGATATTTTACACGATAAGTTTACAAAAAAATATATATATATATATATATTCTTAAACGATAAATTATGTGTTTATATGCGATATTTTGTATAAATTGAATTTTGCTAACTAACTAAAAAACACTAAAAAACATAGTATTGTGAAAACTGAGTCCGTAGGTAAAAAAAAAACAAAAGAATTGTAGTTCATTTTAAAATACATATAGAATTAAAGTAAAAATAAAAGCAAACAAATAACTTTTTTTAACGAGCAAACAAATAACTTATACCTAATAAGAATAATAAAATGCATATTTTACAGTATCATGCATGCATCATAATATAAATGTTTAGGAAAATAATGAAACTAAACATATTAACCCACCGATCGGACCAAGGGAAGAGTCTACTCGATTGATTCCAAGCCTTTCTCGTTTTATCCCAGCAGAAGAGGAAGAAGAGTGAGTATCGACCAAAGATGATGTTAAAGAGCGAGCAGAAACAACCTGGGTCAAGGCGGAGACCATTGCGGACATTTCGGTGCCAAACCTATTGAACCTTCCAGCGATAGGGTCGTCTTCAAAGCTATAGACATCGACAACCGCTGGTTTGCTACCCTCAGGGTGATCGGCTCTGGACTCATCTTGTCCTCGTTGGTTTGCCATCTTGAGAATAGACAAATGAAAAGAGGAAATTAGTTTTTTTTTTTTTTTTTTCTGATGTGCTAGTCTCTCTGTTGAGGGCTTAGCTCGTTTATATATGGAAAAGAACCGCCACATGGCCCAAAAATTAGGCCCTAGTATGCGTCTACATAATGTATTTGCGAAGAATTGGTATACCGTATATGATAGTTTGATATATTGCGACGTAAAAAATGAGAATGTCATGTACTTTTTCTAGCTAAAGGGACCTGGGATACAACTCTTTTTTTTATCACTGTAAAGTTTTGGTCAAGACTGTCGACACGGTTTCTTCCGTAGAGGAGGAAGTTTTAATCCTAACCCTAATGAGACAAGTACTGTATTCTGTATATATGTGTATTCAAAAAAGGTAGGCTTAATAGAAATTTGGGAATTACAGCTATAAGTTAGGCATAGGTACCAAAAAGTTCAATCTACAGCTATTAAGTTGCAAAATATGATAAATAATTTATAAAGATATTAGGCATGTGTTCTTTCAAAATTCTTAGCTATTACATGTGGTATTTCAAAGGGAAATTGCACCCAATAGTGCAAAAAACTTTATAATTCACTCGTTGACTAATTACCCTAATTCACACAGATATATGATGTATTATATGTAATAATGCAGTTTTGCCCCTTCACGTAACCGGTGGGACCTGCAAAACAATAAATTAGATATTATTTACTGGAACATGTGAATGTGGCTCTTCATTTATCACAAACTTTTCACTCTATTAAATTGGTAACAAATAAAAATTGGGAAGTGCAATAGTTTTTTCTCCTTCTTATGCGATTTTGAAACCTCCGAGTACATCTCCGTCAACGGATTTTGGACCAGATCGGTTGTGAGGAACTTATCAGAGAAGAGAGTCTAAAATCTAAAGTCGCGATGCCGGAGTTGCGGCTCCGTGCATCCATCTTCCTAATCCAAGATTAGTCACTCGTGAAGATGAAAACGTGAAAACTTATAAGTTTCGATTTCAAGTTCGAAGACAAGGAAGGAGATGAACAAGGGTGAATTTCTATACTATTTTATGAAATGGAATAGATTGTATTTCCTTCAAAATTGACACTTCTCTTATGTGTCATGTTTATAAGTATTATGTTATAATTCATTCGATGCTTGAAAAAGAGGGTTAAATCTTGTTTGGAACTATAGTTTGCAAATTTTATGTGTTTGTTGTTGTTTCATATTCTATTGATATAAGTGTTGTATCAATCTGTATATGAGTTTTATATTGGTATGTATATGATTTTGTAAAGAGAAATAGTATGGTTAAACGTAAATAGAATATAATTTATTACGGCATCAATAAAATAGAATACAATGTGATGTTGAATAGAATGATTCTACCGTGGGATAGAGTTTATAAAGGCATTGTCCTCTCCTCCTCCACCTTTCCACCCATTGTAGCACCCACGAACCGTCCTAGGCCGGACTAACCTAGAACGGCCGAGAATGTCGTATAGCTTGTCGGGTCGGATCAACCAAAGGTCGAGAACGAATCAAGACCCTCGACCAACCCGTCCTGGTTCGCTATGTCCTCGAAGACCACGGCCTAAGGCTTTGCAACCCGTACCACGGACTCCGAGTTGTGTCGACCCGGACTAGGTCTATATCATTAGCCAAACAACAACGAATATAAACATTCAATTTAATAATAGTAGATGAAAGCGTTTACATAAACATTATAAAATGTTACAAAATATCAGATTTTGCGCACAAGGCCTAGAGCCAAAAGAAAAAGAAAATAAAATATACATCTAAAAGCTAATCCTCGCTTATGCTTATTGATAT
>CAJHQP010007990.1:0-29269 GCA_905132765.1 Moricandia arvensis
TATCTGTGTCATCCATATCTACGACTTCGACTTCGATACAGGATGCCCACCCTCAGTTATCGAGATGCATAAGCAATCACACGTTCTTCTTGCATCAAGACGCAACCTAGCCCCCTCTTTGATGCGTCTCTGAACACACATATGCCACTCCTGGCTGAGGCAGTACTAGCACCGGTGTACTCATTAATCTATCCTTCAAAGCTCGTAAAGCTCTCCTCGCATTCTGCAGTCCACTCGTACTTCACATCCTTGCCCGTCAGCCGAGTTAAAGGCGTTAGCTAAGCTTGCAAAGGCCCTTCACAACCGACGATAACTAACCCGCTAACCCCAAGAAACTCCTGATTTCTGTGGGCATTCCAGTCTTGGCCAATTTGTGATGGCCGCAACCTTTTCGGATCCGCTGCAACTCCTTCTTCGGAGACCACATGGCCTAAGAACCCAATCTGCCATTGCCAAAAACTGCACTTGCTTAGCTTAGCAAACAGCTTCTGCTCCCTCAGGTTTTTCCATCACCACCCTGAGTTGTCCCTCGTGTTCCTCTTGACTTTTCGAGAACACCAAAATGTCGTCAATAAAGATGATTAAAACTCATCCATGAACTTATGGAACACTCCGTTCATTAGCTTCATAAACGCCCTGGAGCATTTGCCAACCGAATGGCATAACCACAAATTTGAAGTGGCCATACCTTGTTCTGAATGCAGTCTTTCTAACGCCTTCTTCTGCAATAGGGATTTGATGATAACCCGAGGCCAAGTCAATCTTCGAGAACCGCATGCTCCCTTAAGCTGATCCAATCAACTCATCGATTCGATGTAAAGGGTACTTATTCTTTATTGTCACTTGGTTCAGCCTAGATAATCAATGCACAACTACCATCCTTCTTTTTTTGACGAACAATACCAGTGCACCCCACGGTGAGCTGCCCTTCTCGATCAATTCCTCCAGCTGCTTTTCAAACTCTGCCATTTCTGTTGGAGCCATACGTAAGGGGGCTTTGGAAATAGGAGCAGTTCGAGGCTCCAATTCTATTATAACGGTTCGTCCCTCTTTGTCGGTAATCGGATGAGCTTTTGGAACACAACTTCAAATTCTTGTATAACCGAAATTTTGGCCCAACAACACTTCCCTATCCACACCAGCAACGTGATCGTTGCTATGAATGACTCACATCCTTTCTCGACCATCCATTTTGGCTCTTAATGCGATATTACCGGAATTCAAGTCTCTTTCTTCTTCCCTTAGAAACACCAGCTTCCCTTCTTCCCGAGTAATTGTCACATCGACATTTCTCACAGTTCAACTTAGCTCGATAATCTGCTAGCCAGTCCATTCCAAGAATTGCTTCATACCCCGTTATTGTAACACGATAAAAATTGCCAGCATGTCCACATTGCCTACTACAATTGACACATCTCGATAAATAGCATGCGACTTCAGTATCGCACTACCCGCCGCATGAATCATCCTGATGCTTTCTTTGGGACCGTTCTTAGACATCCCAACGCACACCACTTCAGGAAGCACAAATGAATGCGACGCCCCGGATCAAACAAAGTGTGGCTTCAGTTCTCCCAATACTAACAATTCCTACAAAACCGTCACCCATTCCCAATGCTAAGCATTCCATTCGAACCATAATAAGATAATGTAGGGGACCGAAATTACCGTGGATCGGGTTTTGCCTCATTCTCTATGCCAAGCACATGCACCCTTGGTGCTACATTCTGTCTCTTAGCTGGTGGTTTCTGATCCCCTTCCAGACGTTCACCATGCGTACGAGCTTGTTGCGCATTGGCTGGTGCTCTGTAGTCCTTAGCCATATGTCTAGAAACACCACAACGGTAACAATTCCCTGCGCCTCCATTAGGACAGTTGATATAGCCTATTTAATACCAGTTTTATGCCATGTTATGGACTCCATTATTGTCTATTATGTGTGTATAGGCTATGTTTTAAGGTCTTTACAGGTCCCGATACGTTTTGGAGATATATGGAGATACTTGGAGCTTTTGGAGCATTTAGAGGAGATTAATCCATAGTTGATCTATGAGAGAGTCGAAGAACAAGACTACTACAATCGACGACACTATCCTGACATCGACTGATGTTATATGACCAAGGTCAATCGATGCTGACCACTTGCATCGATCGATGACCAATTAGCAGACAGCCGATTTTCAACCCAGTTAGAGACAAGACACAAGATTACAGTTTACACCTGGACGAGTTTTGACCTTGATTTTAAGGGTTTTTATATTTGTACTTTATGTGTGAGAAAGAAAAGAGGTGATACAATATAATAGAATACAAACAATATAGTAGAGATTTGTATTGGAACCCCAGTGTTTTATCTATGCATTATATTCAGACTGTTCATCTTACTTTAATTATATCTGAGTAGTTATCAATTAAATTTAGGGTTATTAATGGTACTGATGGATTAGCCAAACAATAGAATTGTTAGGGTCATTATTAGATTTATTAGTAGAATTGTGTTTATTTCTTGTGTTCTAGAGTAACTAACTAGAACCCTGATAACATGATAGTTAGGAGCACGCGAGAGCATGGTCTACTACCGGAGTTTATTATGTTGAGCTAGGTTGCTAGAAACAAATGAGAGTTGATTTAGTTAACCTAGTGAACTTATCGAATTAGGTAATAAAGCTTGTCTCAAGAAACCATCGATCGACGTAGGATCATTGCCATCGATCGATGGTCATTCAGTGTCAACAAGCGAGAGCTGAGACATTGTACATGGTCAATAGATTAGATTCGCAGCGAGGGATGGTGTCTTTTACAATAGATATCGAGTTCCTTGATTAAATACCCTTAACACTATCTTCTATATTCCACTTGCCTGAAACCCTAGATCTAGCATATTTACATTCACATCTAAGTAGTTTATTAGCATATTTCCATATTTACATTATTAGCATATCTCCATATTGCATCTACACTCTCTAATAAGGAATATTTTTTAGACAGATTACTTGTTACCAATATATATATATAATTACCTCGCTTAACTTTAGAAATAATAAATCTATTGTGGCCCTTGTTATATGTGGATTCGATCCTTAACTACTACACATGGTCTCTCTTGGCAAGAGTATTATTTTGTGGGTTAGAATTAAGGGTTAATTTGATAGTTAATTTTTTAGGATATTTATACCTGCTAGAATAGTAAACAACACCGCATGTCAAATTTGGTGCCGTTGCCGGGGAACATTTCTAAACATTAGATTTAATTTTTAGGTTTAGTCTAGGCTTGTTTTACTTTCAAGTTACTGATTTTCTTTTCCTTTGTCTTTTAGGTGCATGAAAAAGAATACCATGAGCAATAAAGGACAAGAATTACTATTCTCAGACCCATAGAAACTCGAACGTACAATCCGCAAAGAAATATGACAAGCATCGATCGACGGTATACATCCATCATCAATCCACACTTCTTTACGGATAACATCAACCGGCATCAGAACTCTAGCATTGACCGACATTGATCATTTATTGATCGACAACATCTCATCCGCATCGATCGACGACAGCAGACGAGTTCAGATGATTGCACCTATAATTGTGGTTCAGAATGAGAATGGAGTCTTGCATGACCTCAACGGTCATCTGCGTAATGTAGAAGGTCAGAAGATAGACAATCAGGGGGCTGTAATTCTTGATACAGAAGTAGAAGCAGACGCTGCAATAGCTCAATCCGAAGCTAACGCCCAAGCTGCTCAATGAACACTGGCTGAATGCAACTGTCCAGACCAATTCTACGCCAACAGATCCACCATTTGTCCTCCAGCTTTTCAGAGAAACGATTTTGAGATAAAGCCGGCTTTCTTCGGACTTGTAGCGCAAACACCTTACCATGGGTTACGATTTGGAGCGATTTGAGGATTTAGTAACTGCTATTAATTCCAATGGAGTCCTTGAGGCCTACCTTTTCTGTAAGATCTTCAAGTACTCACTTGCTGGAGAAGCTTCGTATTGTCTTAAGAAACTACTACCAAGATCCCTAAAATCCTGGAATGACATCAAAAACCCTTTCCTGCATAATTTCTTTGATGACGCAATAGAATAGGATTTGAGGAGTAATACACTCCTAGTATGCTTCTCTGGTTGGTAATGGGATAGATCCTTGCAAGTAGAGAATCAGAGACTCAATCTTCTTCAAGGCGTGTGGATTGAATGGTGACACAAAGAGTTATGGAAGGGACTCCTTGATACTCCTAAGTGATGATCTCGGATATGACACACCTTGATAATCACTCTTATGGTTTTGTTAGATATGACTCACTAACAAGGACTCAAGAACACTCAGACTACAAGGGGAACTCGCAGTCGACAGAGAGAACAAGAGAATAAGATAAAAGACTGGATGCTTCATTAGGGTTTTCGAGTACATATATATAGAGAGAGAGCAAGGAACAGGCTCCTTGATCTCGAAATGTGCTACATAATAAACCATAGTCTAAAATAAAACATAAGATAAAATAAAAAGAGTTTTCTTGTAGTCTTAAACTGAGATCATCAAGTGAGTGATAGGAAAGCAACATATGGCCTCATTAAAAACCTATCTCTAGAAAAACCCAGTGGGACAAAACCAAAGATAGGGAAAAAGAGCACACATATGTTACTTGCTCACTTGATGTCTATATTATAGATGAGGTGGCTTGAATTGTAGTAAGTGTGTCTTGGTTGATCAAGCTTCTTCCAAGACTCTCTTCTTGCTTCATGGATGTTTTAAGTAATCCTCCAATGACTTCTTTGAGTTGTTTGCTTCTGGCTCGAGTCATGGGACCCTTAGGTATGGTGAGAGCATCTTCATCAGCTGGTTCCTCCATGATCTCATTGTCTTCTTTGCTTGACTGGTCCATGATCATATCATCCCCTCCCTCTTGAAAAGGATTTGTCCTCAAATCTGGTTCATCTGCCACAAAAGAAATCAAGTCAGTAACATTGAAACTGTTGCTTATATCATACTTACCTTGAAGATCAAGCTTGTAGGCATTGTCATTGATTTTCTGGATGATTTCAAAAGGACCATCTATCCGCGGCATCAGCTTAGACTTTCTCTCTTTGGGAAACCTCTCCTTGCGCAAGTGAACCCACACCTTATCACCTACATCAAAGATCATCTCACGCCTGCCTTTGTTTGCTGTCTTAGTGTACTGCTTTGTCTTCTCAACAATATTCTTTCTAGCCTGCTCATGGATATGCTGCACCATCTCTGCTTTCTTTTTCCCATCCATACTGACCCTAACACACTCAGGTAAAGGCATTAGATCCAAAGGAGAGATGGGATTGAACCCATAAACAATTTCAAAAGGAGAATACTTAGATGTAGAGTGTTGAGCATAATTATAAGCAAATTCACAGTGTGGTAAGTACTCCTCCCAAGACTTCAAGTTCTTTTTAATAAAAGCACGCAAAAGAGTTCCAAGAGTTCTATTTACTACCTCAGTTTGCCCATCAGTTTGTGGATGACATGTAGTAGAGAATAACAGCTTAGTACCTAGCTTAGACCAAAGAGTCTTCCAAAAATAACTAAGAAACTTAGTATCTCTATCAGAAACTATAGTCCTAGGCATGCCATGTATGCGCACAATCTCTTTAAAGAACAAGTTAGCAACATGTAAAGCATCATCAGTTTTATGGCAAGCAATGAAGTGTGCCATTTTAGAAAACCTATCCACAACCACAAAGATAGAATCCTTACCTGTCTTGGTTCTTGGCAATCCCACAACAAAGTCCATAGATATATCATTCCAAGGGTGAGTAGGAATAGGCAAAGGAGTATACAAACCGTGGGGTTGGATCTTTGACTTAGCTGCTTTGCAAGTTGCACACCTTCCACAGATTCTCTCAACATCTCGTTTCATGTGTGGCCAAAAGAAGTGATCCTGCAAAACTTTAAGAGTCTTGGCAATACCAAAATGTCCCATTAAACTTCCTCCATGGGCTTCCCTGACAAATAAATCTCTCAAAGAACAGTTAGGCACACACAATCTATTATCATAGAATAAGAATCCATCCTGCCTAAAGTAATGTCCAGCAGCATATTTAGCACAAGATTTATAAGCTTCCTGAAAATCAGAATCAGTTGCATACATTTCTTTAAGTTGTTCAAATCCTAGCAACTTAGCATCAAGAGTATTCAAGAGAGTATACCTTCTGGATAGTGCATCAGCAACAATATTTTCCTTACCTTGTTTGTATTTGATCACATAAGGAAAGGTTTCAATGAACTCTACCCATCTGGCATGTCTCTTGCTGAGCTTATTCTGGCCCTTGAGGTACTTGAGAGACTCATGATCAGTGTGTATGACAAACTCCTTGGGCCATAGATAGTGTTGCCAGGTCTGCAAAGCCCTCACCAAAGCATAGAGTTCTTTGTCATAGGTTGCATAATTGAGAGTTGCGCCTCCAAGCTTCTCACTGAAGTATGCTATGGGTCTCCTTTCCTGCATAAGCACAGCACCAATACCAATTCCTGAGGCATCACATTCTATTTCAAAAGTTTTATTGAAATCAGGAAGTATAAGAAGAGGGGCATGAGTAAGCTTCTCTTTTAGGCATTGAAAGGCAAGTTCTTGTGCTTCTCCCCATGTGAATCCAACATCTTTCTTGATCACCTCAGTCAAAGGGGCTGCTATGGTGCTAAAGTCTTTCACAAATCGTCGGTAGAAGCCAGCTAACCCATGGAAACTCCTTACTTCACTTATGGTTTTAGGAACCGGCCACTCTTGTATAGCTTTCACCTTCTCTTGATCCACCTTTACTCCATCTGCACCCACAACAAAGCCTAGGAAGACCAAGTTATCCGTACAGAAAGTACATTTCTTAAGATTAACAAAGAGCTTTTCTTTCCTCAAAACATCAAAAACATTCCTAAGATGATCTATATGCTCTTCTAGGCTCTTAGAGTAAACAAGAATATCATCAAAATACACAACAACAAAGATGCCTATGAAAGATCTAAGCACATGATTCATCAGTCTCATGAAAGTACTAGGAGCATTGGTTAATCCAAAAGGCATAACTAACCACTCATACAAACCATGTTTAGTTTTAAAAGCAGTTTTCCACTCATCTCCTTCTTTCATCCTAATCTGATGATATCCACTTTTCAAATCAATCTTAGAAAACATGCTAGAACCATGCAACTCATCAAGCATATCATCTAATCTAGGAATAGGGTGGCGATACTTCACTGTTATGTTGTTGATTGCTCTACAATCAACACACATGCGCCAGCTCCCATCTTTCTTGGGCACAAGTAGTACTGGAACTGCACAAGGACTCAAGCTCTCTCGGATATGACCCTTCTCCATCAGCTCCTCTACTTGTCTTTGCAACTCTTTAGTCTCAACAGGATTGGTTCTGTATGCTGGTCTGTTAGGAAGAGTGGATCCAGGAACAAAATCAATCTGATGCTCAATCCCACGAACTGGTGGCAAACCAATGGGGCTATCTTCTGGAAACACATCAGTATACTCCTGCAAGAGAGAGACCAGTTCACTAGGATAATCCTGTGTAAGATCAGTAATTGTTAGCAAAGTCTCTTTAAACATAAGTAAAACAATAGAGTGTTGAGAGTAGAGAATTCTTTTGATATCTCCCTGCTTGGTATAGAGGCTGTGATGTTTCTGATCAGGTCTGAGGTCTATCTCTTTCTTTTTCTGAAGCTGGAGTTGATCCTCATGAACTTCCTTAGGTGACAAAGGCACCAGCACTGTCTTCTTTCCATTGAACTCAAAAGAGTGCTTGTTGGTGAACCCATCATGAACCACACGCCTATCAAACTGCCATGGTCTACCAAGAAGGATATGGCTAGCTTCCATTGGTAACACATCACACAAGACTTCATCCTCATATCTACCAATGGCTATAGGAACCAGCACTTGATTGGAGACTCTCATCTCACCTTCTTCATTGAGCCACTGCAGCCGGTAAGGTCTAGGATGTTTCTGAACTTTCAAACCCAATTTCTGCACCATGGTCTCACTAGCTACATTAACACAGCTTCCACCATCAATAATGAGACTGCACACTTTTCCCTGGACCAAACACCTAGTGTAGAAGAGGTTCTCACGCTGCTCAATCTCTTCATTCTTAGTTTGCAAGTTCAGGAGCCTTCTTGTCACCAACAACCTTCCTTTAACCGGTTCTACTTCACTCTCTTCACCAGACCTTTCCAGATCAGAGCCGGGGTCCTCTTTCTCTGTTTCATACTCTCCATTCTCAAGTAGAATCATAACCTTCTTGTTGGTGCACTCATTGGCATAATGTCCTCTTCCTTGACACTTAAAACACTTAACATCTCTATTTCTAGAGCTTGTAACTTCGGCCTTGCCTTTTCTTTGCTGTATGTGTTGCTCGGCTTGGATTCTTCTTTCTGTTGAGGCTTGCTGTCCTTCAAATGAGATGGTTTCTCTTCTTTAGTATACTGATACTTGCTGGACCCATAGTTGCCTCGCGAGTGATGCTTTCTCTTAAGTTGCTGCTCCACCAGAATAGCCTTGTGCAACATCTCTTCTATCTCTATATAGTGTTGCATCTCCACACTGTCTTGTATCTCGCGGTTAAGTCCTCCAAGAAACCTTGCCATAGTAGCCTCTCTGTCCTCAGATACACCAGCCCTCAACATCAGCAACTCCATCTCCTGGTAGTACTCTTCCACAGTCTTAGATCCTTGTGTAAGTCTCCTCAATCTTTGATGAAGATCTCGGTGGTAGTGGTTAGGCACAAACCGCTTGCGCATAAGAGACTTCATCTCTTGCCAAGTATCAACCGGATACTCTTGATTTATCCTCCTAGTAGTCACGAGTTGATCCCACCAGCTCAAGGCATAATCATAGAACTCAGTTGCAGCAAATTGAATCCTCTGAGCATTGGTGTAGTGCCGGCAGTTGAATACAATCTCAATCTTCTTCTCCCACTCAAGATAAGCATCTGGATCAACTTTGCCATGGAAGGGAGGGATCTTAAGCTTCAAACCAGAAAGCTCATCACGGTAAGGTCTTCTTTCATCATGATCACGACGGTTTCTCCTTCTACTACTTCTTGATGCTGAGGAAGAACCACTTCTCTCACTTCTGTGGCGCTCATAGTAGTTATCAGTCTCTTGTGAACCACCATGCTCTTGTGGAGTGTGAGTTTGACGGTTCCTCCTGCTCTCATTGCTGTGTCCTTGACCCGCAGCTTGTCTAATCTCTTTTCTGATCTCTTCCATGTTTTGTTTCATCATCTCAGTCATGTTCTCCAACATAGTTTGATTCAGCTGAGCAGTCATGGCTTCCATCAACAGCTTGTTTCTTCTTACCAAATCTGCCTCTGCATCACCTTCGTTATTCATTGGTACCTGAGATTAAAACAAATAGAACTCAGCCAGTAAGAGAGTTCCGGAAATGAATCAAATAAGGAAACAAGAGTAAAGATGGACTAGGCGGCAAAAGATTTTGATCAGGATTTGAAATTCTTTGTAACTTAAACCGCAAGGATGCCAAGAGTCACTCACTATCAATCGATCACTACTTCTTAATCTATCAGATTTCAACGACACAAGAACAAGATCAATCAGTTTCACACAGGTTAAACAACAGATCGGAAGTTAAAAGAGTAGAAACAACAGATCTAGAACAATAACAGTAAGAGATGATCAAATCTAGAACAGATCTGAAAGAAAAACTTTTGAATCTATCAATTTCGAAACACCAAACTTCAGATTTATCAATGATGAAACAGAATGACTCGGATCTATAGAATAGAGACAACAAAACCTAGATCTATCGATTGTTATGAAAGCAAAGAACAGATCTATAAAAGCTTAAAGAAATCGAGTACTTCCCTAGCCAGAGTTGCTCTGATACCACATAATACACTCCTAGGATGCTTCTCTGGTTGGTAATGGGATAGATCCTTGCAAGTAGAGAATCAGAGACTCAATCTTCTTCAAGGCGTGTGGATTGATTGGTGACACAAAGAGTTATGGAAGGGACTCCTTGATACTCCTAAGTGATGGTCTCGGATATGACTCACCTTGACAATCACTCTTATGGTTTTGTTAGATATGACTCACTAACAAGGACTCAAGAACACTCAGACTACAAGGGGCACTCGCAGTCGACAGAGAGAACAAGAGAATAAGATAAAAGACTGGATGCTTCATTAGGGTTTTCGAGTACATATATATAGAGAGAGAGCAAGGAACAGGCTCCTTGATCTCGAAATGTGCTACATAATAAACCATAGTCTAAACATAAAACATAAGATAAAATAAAAAGAGTTTTCTTGTAGTCTTAAACTGAGATCATCAAGTGAGTGATAGGAAAGCAACATATGGCCTCATTAAAAACCTATCTCTAGAAAAACCCAGTGGGACAAAACCAAAGATAGGGAAAAGAGCACACATATGTTACTTGCTCACTTGATGTCTATATTATAGATGAGGTGGCTTGAATTGTAGTAAGTGTGTCTTGGTTGATCAAGCTTCTTCCAAGACTCTCTTCTTGCTTCATGGATGTTTTAAGTAATCCTCCAATGACTTCTTTGAGTTGTTTGCTTCTGGCTCGAGTCATGGGACCCTTAGGTATGGTGAGAGCATCTTCATCAGCTGGTTCCTCCATGATCTCATTGTCTTCTTTGCTTGACTAGTCCATGATCATATCAAGGAGCAAGGTTGCTACTTTCTCACAGGAACCTTTAGAGTCTTTTAGAAACTCGTGGATCAGATTCAAGTCCTACCAGAGAGACTGTCCACATCATGGGTTCAACGAAGTGCAGGTCCTTAGCACTTTCATCAGAGGTATTGAATTACAATATCAGATGGCTTTAGACACAGCTAGTGAGGGAAACTTCAGCACCAGAAGCCCTGAAGAAGCTACAAGATTGATTGAAAACCTAGCATCCAGCAGTAGCACCAAGAACACCGATTTTCAGAGAAGGAAATCAGCTCCAGCTGTGAACAAGGAGCATATTGAAGAAGTTAAGGCAAACTGGATACTGTTCCGAGATTTTTCAAGAAGCAAGTTACTTTTATGGACGTGGAAGCAATTGAGCCTGGAGACGATGAGTTTGATCAAGAAGATGTAAACTACGTTGATGGGAATGGTTTCCAGAGACAAGGGAATTCAGGCTTCAACAGGAACTCCTATGGAACTGCTCAAAGGAGTAACTCTTATCAGAATTCACAGCAAAGCCTTTCAACAACAATATGACTTATGGATCTACCCACTACCAGAATCCTCCTCTAGAAAGTCAGGAAAGCAAGATTAAAGCGATGGTTGATAGAGTTTTAGAGGGACAACAAAAGATGACTGTGGATTTCAATGGGAAGATAGATGATCTGTACTTCAACCTCAACACCAAGTTCGAAAACCTTAGCACTCATGTGAAGAAATTGGAGAATCAAGTGATGCAAACAAGTGAGACCATTAAAAATCATGAGAGCTTGATCAAGGAGAAAATCGAGGCTGGGAAAAGACACCACGTCAGTGCTTAGATTGATGATGATTTCTGACATGAAGTCAAGAGAGAGAAGTCCTAAGATAGCAATTTTCGTGTAGAAAATTAAGTTTCCCTCAGCAATACTAATACGCATCGACCGACGTCCACCGGTGAGAATCGATCGACGGTGAAACCCACATACTCAGTGGGTTCATGTGAATCGACTAATATCGATCGATACTGCCTCCGTATTATCGATCGACAGGGGGACAAAAGAATCGACCGACAGTACACACATAATCGATCGAGAGGAGAGAAATCCAGTACGACTACCGAACCTAAATGCAAGCTTGTTTGTAAGTCCAACCATGAAAATTTCAGATTAGAATAAATACACATTTGAAGCTATAGATACTGATAGAGAAAATGAGGGACATTCAAAAGGAGACAAAAGATCCCCAAACACCAACGCAGAGAAGCCAATGAAAAGGAGATAGACAACTTTGCTAATTTTTTTTTTAAAAATTCCTCTAGATACCTCTTTTGATGAAGCCTATTATACTCACATATTGTGGTTGTTTTTCAGAGAAACAAGAGAGACAGATGATGATATAGAAATAATGTTCAATCACCTCAGGGAAAGATGAAGCATATGACCTGTCTAAAGAAGAAAAGTGATCCTGGAAAATTCGTGGTACATGCTTCATCAAAAGAAAAAAATACCCTAACTCCTTTTGTGACACTGGATCTTCAGTAAGCATTATGCCAAAGTCAATGGCAGAGGAGCTGAACCTAAAACTGGAACCTTCCAATGATTCCTTTACATTCATAGACTGCTCAAGAGTGAATTCAGGAGGGATGGTAAAAGATGTTCTAGTGTAGATCAATAATACATTGGTCCCAACAGACTTTCTTGTGATGGACATGAGGATAAATTGGAACTCTTCTCTACTACTTGGGAGATCATTCATGGCTACTGTGGGAGCCATATGCGATATGAAGTTAAACAGGTTGTATCTATCTCTAATAGACCAAAATATTTGTATGAACCTGTAAAAATTAAGAACAAGGCTACCCTGATCGAATTGTGCACTAATGCAGAACTTGTGGCCACATGTTTATGCAATTACGAGTTCTGTGAGGAATCAAAAGAAGGAACATCGGTCGATACTCAACCACTCCCATCGAACGACAACAATATAGTCCAACAATCGATCGACACCCACCCTCTCGCATTGATCAACACTCACACTTCCGCACAAGCCCTCCCCCACCATGGCGATTTCAGTTGCAACAACAACTTATCTCGAGTACGACGAAGATTACAGAGAGGAAAAAAATTGAATACCGAGGAATCGCTTTGGAATAGGCTAGAATTTTCCATGTTTCCCCTCGACCTGGGAAATCGACATCGATCGACGGACACCTTACACCGTCGATCGATACTGAAGATGAAGCAGAAACCGAACGAGATTCATATACAAAACGCAAAGGGAATATGGTTATTTACAAGTAGATGAGTATGGCATATACAGAGATGAGAATGGCAATGCACGCGCTATAGACGGATGAATTGTGAATGTGCAAGAAGAAGATATCAGAGCAGTTCTAGAGAGAGGTACTATGTATAAATACAGTAACATATGTTTACCTGAATATGCAACAATGATCTCTATGTCCAAGAAAGAAGCAAGAAACATATAGCAGAGCATAGATTGCTGATCTTGTGAATGAGATCTACAACGCTCAAGAGATGTAATTAGAAGATTCTCACATGAGGCTTGATGATGTCTACTATCCTATAAACAAATGCCTCACCGGTCTGACTACACACATGGACAAGATGCAGCGAGATTTGAATACTATTCAAAGACATGATGCGAGTGGACTCAACAGAGTGACATCGATCAATGAAAACATCGCACCATCGATCGATGCTAAGTCCGACAGACAGATGCACGCAGAAGAAATACAATTTGAAGACATGTTCAATGAGATTGTTTTCTCTCTGAGCCTAATGAAGGAAGATATTTCTCAGAAATTGGAGGATATATCAGAGACTACAGCTGCCAGACTTAGAATGCTATAGCGTAATATTGAGAATCTACAAACGAGAATGTATTCAATGGAAGTTACTAAGTAGATCATAAAGAATGAGAAAGCCAGAGGAGATGAAGCAATGAGAAAATTGATTGGTACATGGTTTCAGAAGAGCAAAGAAGATGTAGACACTTGTTTTCCAAGTGTTACTCCACCTCCATTCTAGCTAGAAAGTTCAAAACGTCGAGCATAAGACTATAACAAAGCGTCGAGTTTTATTTTATTTCTACAGACTACTTACACTAGCACCGATCGACACCATAGAGGCACCATCAGTCGACACTGGATCGCGACCATCGATCGACCAAACGTGCCTACCGTCGATCGACACTCTCTCACAGAGAGAGGCATTTACTTATGATTTAATTTTTCCTAACCAATCCAGGGTGGATTACACTAGGATAGTGTAATTTAAGTCTGGAGGAAGGTTCACTAATACCATTTTATTATTTTTGTGTTTATTTACTATCTATATAAGTTTTTCAAAGAGTTTAATCGAGGCAAGAAAGAGACTATGATCAAGATTTATTATTGACTAACCACACTTTAGCACCATTCTTAGAAAGTTGTTTGCATAGATTACTAGAGATACCAAAGTGGATCATCCTGCCACTATATTACACTTGCTTAGAAAGTTTGTAGGAACCGAAGTTGATTTCCAACACTATTCCTGACATTATTTGGTTGCTTTGGTATTTGGTATACATTGGATCGGATTTCTTCTGCAAGTCTGGGAGGTAAAAGTCTGTGTGCTTTTGTTCCCCTCTCTCCCCCCTTCAGATAAAAAAGGAGTCGAATAGATTTTGCAGCTACAAACATTAAAGCTTGATTCATACGATCCTAGAAAGAGAAAAAGGTCAAAAAGAAGTGAACAAAGTCTGGTGGATACAACCATTAGGGCTTGATTCATGGAAGCTTATCCAAATATCTCAGTCAATTGAAAAAGTAAAATGATACCCTCAAAAGAAGGGAGACATTGACTGAGAAGAAGTGAGAAGAGAGAGGAAAGAAATCAGAGAAGACTACATGTGTGTTCAGATACTTGTAGAGGTAAGAGTCTAGATATCTTTTGATTGATACTTCCAAGGTAAAGCCTGCACTTTTATTTTATGCAAAGAAATAAAATCAGTAGAGGGGCGAGTTCAGACTAGTATTCACTAAGTTGTTGGTAGAATGGATTTGGTTGCTATACTAGGATAGGGTATATATAAACTTCTCTGTGATTCACCTAATAAGATGTGGCTGCAATAAAGTGACAGTTATACTTAGATATTATGTGAGTCTTCGCTTTTCAAAACCTCTTTCGTAGGCTTGTTTGCTTGATGACAAGCAAAAGGTTAAGTATGGGGTAGCTGATATAGCTTATTTATTACCAGTTTTAGACTATGTTATGGACTCCATTTAGGGTCTATTATGTGTGTCTAGGCTATGTTTTAAGGTCTTTACAGGTCAGGTACGTTTTGGAGATATATGGAGATACTTGGAGCTTTTGGAGCATTTAGAGGAGATTAATCCGTCGCTGATCTATGAGAAAGTCTAATTACAAGAGTGTCGTCGATCGACGACACTATCCTGAGATTGGCTGATGTTATATGACCAAGATCGATCGATGCTGACCACTTGGCATCGATTGATGACCAATTCCCAGACAGTTGATTTCAAGCCCAAGTTAAAGACAAGATACAAGATTACAAGTTTATCCTAGACGAGTTTTGACCTAGATTTTAGGGTTTTATATTTATAATTTATGTATGAGAAAGAAAAAGATGGGGGATACAATAGAAAAGAATACAATACAATATAGTAGATTTGCATTGGAACCCAAGTGTTTATCTATGCATTATATTCAGACTATTCTTCTTACTTTAATTATGTCTGAGTAGTTATCAACTCGATTTAGGGTTTATTAATGATACTGATGGATTAGCCAAACAATAGAATTGTTAGGGTCATTATCAGATCTATTAATATAATTGTGTTTATTGCTTGTGTTCTAGAGTAGCTAACTAGAACCCTGATAATAGGATAGTTAGGCACAAGCAAGAGCATGGTCTACTACCGGAGTTTATTCTGTTGAGATAGGTTGCTAGAAACAAACGAGAGTTGATTTAGTTAACCTAGTGAACTTATCAAATTAGATCATAAAGCTTGACTCAAGATACCATCAATCGACGCAGGATCATTGCCATCGATCGATGGTCATTCCGTGTCAACAAGCGATAACTATGACATTGGATTTGGTGAATAGATTAGATTCACAGCGAGAGCTGGTGTCTTTTAAAATAAATATCGAGTTCCATGATTAAATACCCTTAACCTCTATCTTCTATAATCCACTTCCCTAAAAATCATAGATCTAGAATATTTACATTTACATCTAGTTAGTTTATTAGCATATTTCCATATTTACATTATTAGCATATTTCCATATTTACATTATTAGCATATTTCCATATTGCATCTACACTCTCTAAAAGGAACATTTCCTTAGATTGATTACTTGTTACCAACATATATATAGAATTACCTAGCTTAACTTTAGGAATAAGAAATATATTGTTTGCCATTGTTCTCTGGATTCAATCCCTAAGTACTACACCTGATCTCTCTTGGCAAGAGTATTATTTTGTTTGTTAGAATTAAAGGTTAATTTGATAGTTGATTGTTTAGGATATTTATACCCTGCTAGAACAGTAAACAACACCGCAGGTTAACAGTCCCAGATTTGATGGTTCATACTTCCACACTTGAAGCATCCACCAGTACCCGTGACGACACACACCGCGATGCATCTTACCACTCGTTCCACATGTAGGCACAGCCGTTCCGAGCGCCTGGTTCTCAACTCGCTTAGGCCTCGACGACACCTGGTTCTCAACTCGCTTAGGCCTCGATGACACCTGGTTCCTCCGTGATCGCTCATGCCTTGCAACCTCTTCGAGTCCACTCTCAAACAAAGCTGCTTTCTCAACCAATTCCCCAACTGTGTGATAATCTCTGCTCACCATCATGGTCATACGTTCAGGCTTCATCCTGCGCATGAACCTTTCAATTTGACGCTGCTCATCATCCATCTCTCGTCCAGCATATCTATTGAGCCGGTTAAACTCCTGCTCGTAGTCTCGCACCAATTTTGCGCCTTGACGAAGCTCAAGGTATGCGGTCTCTAACATGATAGGAGCCTCAGTTGGAATATTTCCTCGTGAATTTCCTCCTTAAACGACTCCCAATCGTACACCCTTGTCGGGTCTCTGCGACACACTCCTTGCCACCACTGATATGCATCACCCTCAAGGAAAGACTGCAAGGTCTCTTTTGTGTTCATTTGGGCAATGCAGTGACAGAAAGTTACGCTCCAACCGACTCCTACATTCTTCTGCTTTTATCGGCTTACACCCACCAATAAACTGTCCCGTCTTGTGGTTTGTCATCTGGTTCATCATCTCCAAATAGGTTGGTGCCCGCGGTCGTCCTTGCTGCATCCAATTTGCCCCCTCTCCCTCCTGAAACAAGGCTGCAACTGGAAGTTGAAGACGCTGAAACATCTGTGTAATGAATGCATGCATCACCGACATCATGTTGGCCATTGCCGCATCCACTGGAGGAACACCCAGGGGTGGGGGTGGTATCTCGTCGTTGGTTGCACCACTTGCAACACCATCAAACCCCGCAATACCAGTTCCATCAGTCCCAACATTTTCCACGTTCACATTCTCTTCCTGAACATCCCTCACGTTTCTCCTAGTGTTAGCCATCTGCATTGACACTTAAGTTAGCTCACACTAACACCTGTTTCATCCAGCAATTCTCTTAGCCATTACACCAAGAAATCCAATCATAACACACATTAATAACAAACATTCACATAATAGTAAACACTTATCTTTCACGCGAGACTTAGACCATCGCTACGTTCCACCTATTCCGACAAATTCCAATTTCGAAAAAACGATCAGCCAGGACGTGGCTGACTGGTAACACCCGGTCTGATACCAAATTAAAACACCCCAACCCGAAAATCTTCCAGTAAGTAACATAAGTAAATACTGCAGTTTTAATAATAAATCTGAGTCAGTATATTATAATAATATGAAATAAGGTTCGTAAAATTCCCCATGAAAATCCCATAACAATCCAAATACTGAATACCCCGCCCGGATGGTCTTCATCGTCTTGTGTTCCAGTCCAAACAACTACTCGTTACCTGCATCACAAAAGGAGTCATGAGCATACAAAAGCACTTAGTGAGGACGCTCAATTCCGCCCACTACAGTCCAATAATCAATCAATCAGATTCCCCATTCAAACCTAACAACCTAGCAGTCCCATTCTATCAACTTAGCAATCAGTTTTCCATTATTTCTTACTGAGCCATTTTTCCTATTACTTATCCATTTTCATGCATCAAAACAAACAACCTAGCATTCGGTTCTATCGCATCAAAACAAACAACCTAACATCCGGTTCTATCATTCTTTTACTTTAACATTTCCTAACATTCCGACCCAAAGGTCCATCAACCTTTGGTCGTAGCCAAACCTTTGGCCGAAGCCAACCTATGGCCGTAGCCAAACCTGCGGCCGTAGCCGTACCTGCGGTCATAGCCGTACCTGCGGCCGCAGCCGTACCTGTGGCCAAAGCCGTACATGCGGCCGAAGCCAAACCGGCGACTCGTTGGTCCATTACGGCCGTAGCCAAACCAGCGGCCAAAGCCAACCTGCGACCTGAAAGTCAATAACGGCTGAAGCCAACAACATATACGGCCGAAGCCAAAACATACTTTTCCTTAACTTAATCACATTCTTCAAATCCTGTACTTTCCTTAAATTACTTCAATTCTCAATCCATTTCTATAATATTTTCAATCTAACATTTCAATTCTTGTCGGATCAAATCTAAGTATTTCACGTAAACATCTTAATTAAACATAACATCATTTCACGCAATCTAACATTAAAATATCCTATGAATGTATGGACGTTCTTCATCCTTGAGAACTATCTCGAAACGAAGAACGAACTTTCTAGAAACAATTTTCATCACACATTTTTTCTAATAATATTATGAACGAACTAACCATAAACGAATTCTATCCAATAACAATTCGATCCCAAGGAATCAAACTAGGCAAACAATCTTATTGGACTGTCACGAACCACATCCTCACCTGAATTGATCTTAAAAAGATCGAAGACTCTGAACTCAGCTGCGTTTTCCGGCGAAGGTTCCTACGGTCCTCCTTGCTCGATCCTCTCTTTCCAAACTCTCTCTCTAGAACTGAATTCTTGCTCTGACCTCTCTCTAGAACTTGGTTTGAGCTGTGTTCAAAACTAAGAGCTGGAGGTCCCTTTTATACTACCCTTGGACTTGCTTACCAAGCCGAGAATTAAGTGCAGTTTCCTTAATCGGCATGGTCGAAACTTTCCCTTAATGGCTTGACCTATGTACAGATCTTTCTTTATATGAATCCCCCCAACCCGACCTTCCTTTCGTATAATCCCGTCAATGATGACTAGTTAACTTGCCTTACTTGGAACCCGCATTCTCGAAGGACCAAACTTTCCTTAATTGGCTCCACGGTCCCTCGATACCTTGCTTGTACTTTGATTGTTTTATTATTAGTTGTCGCCATTTAGTCTTAGTTATAATACTTAGTTAGCAAAGAAAATTCGATACTTAGAGAAAATCAAGTTCTTATTCCATTTTTGATGAATACAAGTGTTCCAATACTTCAAAATATTTTCTCTCTTACAAAGAAACCTCTCCTCGATCTTAATTTTTAACAAATAAAAATACTTTGGGAGCGGGTCATTACACTAACCACACCAAGAAAATCAAAATGTTCTAAGCAAAGAACAGAGAGTAAAAACTCAAGAAAAGTTGAAAGGATATCGATTGCCTTATTTAGAAATGAGATTACATATTTATAGAGTTTGTGGTCAAAGAAAGCAATAAAGAATTACATAGAAAATGAAAACATTGACTAGAATGTTGAATGTCAGTCAATGGTGTGGAAAATCATGAAGACTGGTCGACCGGCCCTTTGGCTACTCTGGTTCAGGTTCAATGAACCTTGATACACGACCTGCGGTAAGGAGAAGAACGCACGGAAGGTTGTCCGTGTGGTCGGTTGGGTGATTCTCACGGCCTGATCTGGACCCAATGAAGGCTAAGTAATCTGAAAGTCCCATTATCCTTGCTTTAGAAATATTTGGATGCTCAAAGTTCATGATCTGATTGAATTGTCGGATTAGTTCATCAGTATGGTGGGCAGTACAGTCCAAATGGGCCAAAAGAGAGAAACCACGGTCGGATTCTTATTCCACTAGTTTGAAGTCGATTCTGGCTTGACCATTGGTCTTAGAAGGATGAGTTGTTCAGGAAAGACGAGTTCCAGTTTGGTCAATTCGGTTCTCTGGTCGTGGTTCCTGTGGAAGTTCCATTCCGGACGTACGCGGGTTGATCCGATATACGGCTCGATCTGTCTGTGCAGCACGGTCAGAAAATTGAACCTCTGTTGAAATGTCTGGGACATCCTGATCATCATGCTGGACTGGTTCCATGGACTGATCAGTGGAATTGGGCATATCATTCCGTCCTTCTTCAAAAGGATTTGTCCACAAATCAGTATCATCTACAAGAAAAGGAGAAAGATCAGAAACATTAAAACTTGAAGAAATGTCATACTTACCTTGAAAATCAAGCTGGTACGCACTGTCATTGATCTTTTTGAGGATCTGAAATGGACCATCGAGCCGTTTCTTTTGGAAATCGTTCCTTCCTTAAGTGAACCCAAACAAGATCACCCTCTTTGAAAATAACTTCTTTTCTTTTCTGGTTTGCATATCGTTTGTAGCCCTCGGTCTTAGCTTCAATATTGGTCTGAACTTGCTCATGTAGCTTTTTGATTGTGTCCGCCTTCCTCTTGCCATCTGTACTAACTCTTTCACTCAAAGGAAAGGTAAAAGATCATGTGGAGACAAGGGATTAAATTCATAAACAACCTCAAAAAGCGAGAATTTAGTAGATGAATGCATAACATGATTATAAGCAAATTCAACATGAGGCAAACAATCTTCCCAAAGTCTAAGATTCTTTTTAGCAAAGATCTAAGCATTGTGGACGAAGTGCGATTTACTACTTCAGTCTGACCATCAGTCTGTGGGTGACAAGTAGTAGAAAACATCAATCTCGTTCCAAACTTAGAACACAAGGTTTCCAAAAATAGCTAAGGAACTTAGCATCACAATCAGAGACAATGGTCTTAGGAATTCCATGCAATCTAACAATTTCTCTAAATAATAAATCAGCAACTTGCACGACATCATCAGTTTTGTGACAAGGGATAAAATGAGCCATTTTCGAAAATCTATATACAACCACAAAGATAGAATCTCGCCCAGCTTTAGTCCTAGGTAAACCAAGCACAAAATCCATAGAAAGGTCTACCCAAGGATGAGAGGGAATGGGTAGAGTTGAGTACAAACCGTGGTTTGATGCATTAAACTTGGACTTCTTGCACACCACGCATCAGCGACAAATTCTCTCTAATTCCTTCATCAAACTCGGCCAGTAGAAATGATCATGAACCGCCTTGTATGTTTTCTTTACTCCAAAGTGTCCCATAAGACCTCCTCCATGGGCTTCCTTGAGAAACAACTCCCTCAAAGAACATTGGGGCACACACAAACGGTTATAAAAGAATAAAAACCCAGAATTTTGAAATAGTTTCCCTAAGCAACCTTGGAACATTTTTGAAAAATCTGTTTGAAATCCTGATCGGTGGAATACAAGTCCTTGATAAGTTTAAAACCAAGCAATTTTGTTTCAAGGGCTGAGAGAAGAGTGTACCTTCTAGACAAGGCATCAGCCATAACATTTTCCTTACCTTTTTTGTACTTGATCACATAGTCTCAATGAACTCAACCCAACGAGCATGTCTCTTTTTCAACTTTTGCTGATGTTTAAGGTGTTTCAACGACTGGTGGTCAGTGTGGATGATGAACTCCTTTGTCCAAAGTAGTGCTGCCACGTTTGAAGGGCCCTCACGAAAGCATACAACTCCTGGTCGTAAGTGGGGTAATTAAGCGTGGCTCCTCCAAGATTTTCACTAAAATAAGCAATGGATTTCGGCTCCTGCATCAAAACAGCACCAATTCCTTCTCCGGAGGCATCACATTCGATTTCAAAGGCTTTAGAAAAGTCAGGAAGTACAAGTAAAGGAGCTTTAGTCAACTTCCCTTTGAGAGTCTGAAATGCTCTTCTTGAGCATGTTCCCATTTGAATCCAACATTTTTTTGATCACTTATGTCAATTGAGCTGCAATCATACTGAATTTGGGAACAAACCGCCTATAGAAGCCAGTAAGACCATTAAAACTCCTTACTTCACTTATGGTCTCTGGACTGGGCCAGTCTCGGATGGCCATGACCTTCTCCTCGTCCACTCTAAGTCCATCTGCACCTACAACAAAACCTAAGAATACCATATGATCTGTTCCAAAAGACCACTTTCCAAGATTAGCAAATAAACATTCTTTCCTAATGAAATCAATGACATATTTCAAGTGTAGTTTATGATCATCAAGGCTCCTGCTGTAGATAAGAATATCATCAAAATAAACAACAACAAAAATGACCCAATGAATGCTCTCAAAATATGGTTCATCAAACGCATGACAGTACTAGGTGCATTAGTGAGCCCAAATGGCATCACAAGCCATTCAGACAACCCTAGTTTTGTTTTGAATGCCGTTTTCCATCCATCACCTTCATTCATCCTAATCTTATGATAGCCACTTTTCAAATCAATTTTAGAGAAAACTGAAGATCCATGCAACTCATCAAGCATGTCATCTAGCTTATGAATGGGATGCCTATACTTTACTGTGATGTTGTTGATGGCACGATAGTCCACACACATGCGCCAGGAACCATCCTTTTTGGGCACAAGGAGAACTGGTACGTCACAAGGCCTGAGGCTCTCCCAAATGTACCCTTTTTCAAGAAGGTCACCTATCTGTTTCTGAAGTTCCTTGGTCTCCACCGGATTGGTATGATAGGCTGGTCGGTTCGGTAGGGATACACCTGAAACAAAATCTATCTAATGTTCAATGACTCGGACTGGTGGCAATCGCTTTGGGTTTTCATCTGGAAAAACATCAGAAGATTCCTGCAAAATATCTAGAACCTCACTCGGGATTTCCGGTGCAAGGTTAGAAGAAGATGAAGCCATAAGAGATTCTGTATACACAAGTAGAAGAAATGGCTTTTGAGAGTAAATAGACTTTCTGACCTGAATTTCTTTAATAAAGAAGTTGGAATTCCTTTGAGAGGACTCATGCATAACTGGTTTGGTTTTTGTGTAACGGTTCTTCTTAAGTTGGATCTGGTCTTGGTGAACCTCCAAAGGGTTAAAGGTACCAGTGTGATCTTCTTCGTTTGTGGTCAAAGGAATGTCGGTTTGTGAACCCATCATGAACAGCTCTCTTATTAAATTGCCATGGACAGCCAAGAAGGATATGGCAAGCATCCATGGGGAGGACGTTACAAACACCTCATCCTCATAACGTCCAATGGTAAGGGGGACGGTGACTTGTTCCTTCACATATTGCTCTCAAGCCTCATTGAGCCATTCCAACCTGAAAGGACAAGAAAGAGGCCGAGTAGCAAGCCCAAGTTTCTTTACAAGGGTGTCACTAGCCACATTAGTGCAACTACCTTTATTAAAACAAACTTTTTCAGAGATTAAACAACGAGAGTCAAAGAGATTCTCCCTTTTTTTCTTTCTCGTCGGTTTTGTGTTGCACACTTAAGGACCTTCTAGTGACAATTAGTGGACAGGATGCTGGGTAATCAAGGCTTTACTCATCGTCATAGATAGGGAAAGTATCCTCCACAAAGTTTGAACAGAACTCATAGACCCACACTATCGTTCTCCTCAACAAAGATAGGACCAATGGCATCGTCAAGGGGCTTTCTAGCAACAAGAAGGGGGCCATGGGCTGGATAATCAAAGGTCACATCATCCTCATAAAGATTGTTCCTAGATCCTCTTTGTCCTCTTTTTCTTCCTCGGACTCAACTTCACCATTGTCCATAAGAATCATCACCCTTTGGTTTGGACATTTGTTGGCATAGTGTCGTAGACCTTGACACTTGAAACACCTGATGTCTCTTGCACGGCTAGGAGGCTCAGCTATTTTTCCTTTGTCCACACGAGTAGAAACATCAGTTTTAAAAGTAGTATTTGTTGTGGAAGAAGACTTACCTTTGTCTTGATAGTTTGGCTTAGAAGCAATGGCTGGTTTAGGAGCATAAGCCAGTTTAGAGAAGCTCCTCCTTTTGACTTGCTGTTCTATCAAGATGGCCTTGTGTAACATCTGCTCCACACTACCATACTCTTGAATCTCCATACGGTCTTGGATGTCACGATTGACAGCATAAAGGAATCGTGCCATAGTGGCATCCATGGGTTCATCAACATCAGACTTGATCATCAAGATCTCCATCTCTTGGTGGTAGTCTGCCACAGACTTGTTTACTTGAAGAAGGCGTCTGAGTTGCTGATGGAGGTCCCGGTGGTAGTGAGCAGACACAAATCGCTCCTCATCAGCATGGAGAGTCCACTCCATGTTTCTATTGGCCTTTCATTTGTTCTCCTCCTCTGAGTCAACACTTGATCATACCAATTAATAGCATAACCATTAAACTCAGCAGCAGCTAATCTCACTTTATTAATATCATCCCCTCCCTCTTGAAAGGATTTGTCCTCAAATCTGGTTTCATCTGCAACAAAAGAAATCAAGTCAGTAACACTGAAACTGTTGCTTATATCATACTTACCTTGAAGATCAAGCTTGTAGGCATTGATTGATTTTCTGGATGATTTCAAAAGGACCATCTATCCACGGTATCAGATTAGACTTTCTCTCTTTGGGAAACCTCTCCCTTGCGCAAGTGAACCCACACCTTATCACCTACATCAAAGATCATCTCACGCCTGCCTTTGTTTGCTGTCTTAGTGTACTGCATTGTCTTCTCAACAATATTCTTTCTAGTCTGTTCATGGAATATGCTGCCACCATCTCTGCTTTCTTTTTCCCATCCATACTGACCCTAACACACTCAGGTAGAGGCATTAGATCCAAAGCAGAGATGGGATTGAACCCATAAACCAATTTCAAAAGGAGAATACTTAGATGTAGAGTGTTGAGCATAATTATAAGCAAATTCACAGATGTGGTAAGTATTCCTCCCAAGGACTCCAAGTTCTTTTTAATAAAGCACGCAAAAGAGTTCCAAGAGTTCTATTAACTACCTTAGTTTGCCCATCAGTTTGTGGATGACATGTACTAGAGAATAACAGCTTAGTACCTAGCTTAGACCAAAGAGTCTTCCAAAAATAACTAAGAAACTGAGTATCTCTATCAGAAACTATAGTCCTAGGCATGCCATGTATGTGCACAATCTCTTTTAAAGAACATGTTAGCAACATGTAAAAGCATCATCAGTTTTATGGCAAGCAATGAAGTGTGCCATTTTAGAAAAACCTATCCACAACCACAAAGATAGAATCCTTACATGTCTTGGTCCTTGGCAATCCCACAACAAAGTCCATAGATATATCATTCCAAGGGTGAGTAGGAATAGGCAAAGGAGTATACAAACCGTGGGGTTGATCTTTGACTTAGCTGCTCTGCAAGTTGCACACCTTCCACAAATTCTCTCAACATCTCGTTTCATGTGTGGCCAAAAGAAGTGATCTTGCAAAACTCTAAGAGTCTTGGCAATACCAAAATGTCCCATTAAACTTCCTCCATGGGCTCCACCTCCACTAACAAATAAATCTCTCAAAGAACAGTTAGGCACACACAATCTATTATCATAGAATAAGAATCCATCCTGCCTAAAGTAATGTTCCAACAGCATATTTAGCACAAGATTTATAAGCTTCATTGAAAATCAGAAATCAGTGCATACATTTGTTTAAGTTGTTCAAATCCTAGCAACTTAGCATCAGAGTATTCAAGAGAGTATACCTTCTGGATAGTGTATCAGCAACTATATTTTTCCTTACCTTGTTTTGTATTTGATCACATAAGGAAAGGTTTCAATTGAATTTACCCATCTGGCATGTCTGCTTGCTGAGCTTATTATGGCCCTTGAGGTACTTGAGAGACTCATGATCAATGTGTATGACAAACTCCTGGGCCATAGATAGGGTTGCCAAGTCTGCAAAGCCCTCACCAAAGCATAGAGTTCTTTGTCATAGGTAGCATTAATTGAGAGTTGCGCCCTCCATGCTTCTCACTGAAGTATGCTATGGGTCTCCATTTCTGCATAATCACAGCACCAATACCAATTCCTGAGGAATCACATTCTATTTTCAAAGTTTTTATTGAAATCAGGAAGATATAAGAAGAGGGGCATGAGTAAGCTTCTCTTTTAGGGATTGAATGGCAAGTTCTTGTGCTTCTCCCCATCGTGAATCCAACATCGTTCTTTGATCACCTCAGTCAAAGGGGCTGCTTGTTGTGCCAAATTCTTTCACAAATCATCGTAGAAGCCAGCTAAACCATGGAAGCTCCTTACTTCACTTATGGTCCTTAGGAATCGGCCACTCTTGTATAGCTTTTCACCTTCTCTTGATCCACCTTTACTCCATCTGCACTCACAACAAAGCCTAGGAAGACGAAGTTATCCGTACAGAAAGTACATTTCTTAAGATTAACAAAGAGCTTTTCTTTCCTCAAAACATCAAAAACATTCCTAAGATGATCTATATGTTCGTCTAAGCTCTTACAATAAACAAGGATATCATCAAAATACACAACAACAAAGATACCTATGAAAGATCTAAGCACATGATTCATCAGTCTCATGAAAGTACTAGGAGCATTGGTCAATCCAAAAGGCATAACTAAGCATTCATACAAACCATGTTTAGTTTTTAAAAGCAGTTTTCCACGAATATCCTTCTTTCATTCTAATCTGATGATATCCACTTTTCCAAATCAATCTTAGAAAACATGCTAGACCATGCAACTCATCAAGCATATCATCTAATCTAGGAATAGGTGGCGATACTTCACTGTTATGTTGTTGATTGCTCTACAATCAACACACATGCGCCAGCTCCCATCTTTCTTGGCAAAGTAGCACTAGAAACTGTACAAGCAGACTCAAGCTTTCTCGGATATGACCTTTCTCCATCAGCTCCTCTACTTGTCTTTGCAACTCCTAGTTTCAACAGGATGGTTCTTATGCTGGTCTGTTAGGAAGAGTGGATTCAGGAACAAAATCAATCAGATGCTCAATCCCACGAACTGGTGGCAAACCAATGGGGCTATCTTCTGGAAACACGTCAGTGTACTCCTGCAAGAGAGAGACCAGTTCACTAGGATAATCCTGTGTAAGATCAGTAACTGTTAGCAAAGTCTTTTTAAACATAAGTAAACAATAAGAATGTTGAGAGTAGAGAATTCTTTTGATATCTCCCTGCTTGGTATAGAGAAGTGATGTTTCTGATCAGTGTCTGAGGTCTATCTCTTTCTTTTTCTGAAAGCTGGAGTTGATCCTCTGTGAACTTCCTTAGGCGATAAAGGCACCAGCACTGTCTTCTTTCCATTAAACTCAAAAGAGTGCTTGTTGGTGTGAACCCATCATGAACCAAACGCCTATCAAACTGCCATGGTCTACCAAGAAGGATTGGCTTAGCTACTCCATGGTAACACATACAACATGACTTCATCCTCATATCTACCAATAGCTATAGGAACCAAGCACTTGATTGGAGACTCTCATCTCACCTTCTTCATTGAGCCACTTCAGCCGGTAAGGTCTAGGATGTTCTGAACTTTCAAAACCCAATTTCTTCACCATGGTTTCACAAGCTACATTAACACAGCTTCCACCATCAATAATGAGACTGCACACCTTTCCCTGGACCAAACACCTAGTGTAGAAGAGGTTCTCACGCTGCTCAATCTCTTCATTCTTAGTTGCAAGTTCAGGAGCCTTCTTGTCACCAACAACGTTCCTTTAACCGGTCTACTTCACTCTCTTCACCAGACCTTTCCAGATCAGAGCCGGGGTCCTCTTTCTCTGTTTTCATACTTCTCCATTCTCAAGTGAAATCAATAACCTTCTTGTTGGTGCACTCATTGGCATAATGTCCTTCTTCCTTGACACTTAAAACACTTAACATCTCTATTTCTAGAGCTTGTGACTTCTGCCTTGCCTTTTTCTTTGCGATGTTTGTGTTACTGCTTCGGCTTGAGTTGTCTGTTGGGCTTGCTGTCCTTCAAATAAGATGGTTTCTCTTCCTTAGTATACTTATACTTGCTGGACCCATAGTTGCCTCGCGAAGTGATGCTTTCTCTTTAAGTTGCTGCTCCACCAGAATATAGCCTTGTGTGCAACATCTCTTCTATCTCTATATAGTGTTGCATCTCCACACTGTCTTGTATCTCGCGGTTTAAGTCCTCCAAGAAACCTGGCCATAGCAGCCTCTCTGTCATCAGATACACCAGCCTCAACATCAGCAACTCCATCTCCTGGTTGTATTATTCACAGTCTTTTGATCCTTGTTGTAAGTCTTCCTCAATCTTTGATGAAGATCTCGGTTCGGTAGTGGTTAGGCACAAAACGCCTGCGCATAAGAGACTTCATCTCTTGCCAAGTAAAGTATCAACCGGATACTCTTGTATTTATCCTCCTAGAGTCACCAGTTCGATCCACGTAGCTCAAGGGCATAATCATAGAACTCACGTTGCACCAAATTGAACTCCTCTTGAGCATTGGTGTCGTGCCCGGCAGTTGAGAATACAATCTCAATCTTCTTCTCCCACTCATAGATAAGCATACTCCGGGATCAACTTTGCCATGGAAGGGAGGATCTTAGCGTCAACCAGAAAGTCATCACGGCTCTAAGATCTTCTCATTCATGATCACGACGGTTTCTCCTATCTACTACTTCTTGACTGCTGAGGGAATGAACCACTATGTCTCACTTCTGTGGCGCTCACAGTAGTTATCAGTCTCTGGCTGAACCCCACCATGCTTCCTTGCTGGAGTGTGAGTTTGTACGGTGTTCCTCCTGCTCTCATTGCATATGTCCTTGACCGCAAGCTTGTCTAAATCTCTTCTTTCTGTATCTCTTCCATGTTTTTTTTCATCAATCTCGTCATGTTCTCCACATAGTTTGATTCAAGACCTGAGCAGGTCATGGCTTCCATCAACAGGCTTGTTGTCTTCTCTTACCAAGTCTGCCTCTTCATCACATTTGTATTCATTGGTACCTGAGATTAAACAAACAAAACTCAGCCAGTAAGAGAGAGTTCCGAAATAAATCAATGTAAGGAAACAAGAGCGAAAAAATGGACTTAGGCGGCAAAGATGTTTAGTGTCAAGATTGAAATATTCGTTTGTAACTTAAACCGCAAGTATGTCAAGTGAGTCACTCATCTATCACTCGATTTTAATACTCTCACTATAAACTATCAGTATTTCATATGACCACAAAGCCAGATCAATCTGTTTCACACAGGTTAAACACGATCGGAAGTTAAAAGAGTTAGAAACACAACAGATCGGAAGTTAAGAAGAGTAGAAACAACAGATCATAGCAACAACAACAAGACCCGATGATCAAATCTAGAACAGATCTCTAAAGAGACTTTTGTACCTCTATCAATTTCGAAACCCAAAAATTC